>JAQGBH010001054.1:0-37508 GCA_034698265.1 Sminthurinus aureus | reverse complement strand
ATAGGTAGGTCTTTCATTTGAGACAATGGCCCATTGACTTTTCGAACATTTGCTCATAATGGACCACCCTATTGTACAGCTGCACTTTTTTGAAGGCTAAAAACCTGTTGGAAAGAACTTACTCAAGCCACCCATTTCTTATTGTGCAAAATGTGTGTACACAAGCATAAATTTCCAGTTCCATTATTAAAAAAATGTTGACACCCCTCTAATCGACTCAAATTTACATTTTCCCTACACACTAGACACTCTGAAAACTTTCTCTGCGTCAAAACTTGGCTTGTCATTTTCCAGAATCCAGAATCGGGAAGCCGCTTATAATGCATAAAGTACAGAGTAAAATCCATACTTTGTATTTTGTATTGAGTGAGATAGGAAATTTATGGAAATTCCCACTTTAGATCTGATAAATGGAACTGGTAGTTTGTAGTTTTTATTAGAATGACATTCATGAAATCAAATGGCATCACTGTGCATGAACTTGATGAAGACTTTAGTGTAAAGTGTGAGTTTCAGTATCTGAGTATCAATTGGTTCTTTTCCATTTCATTGCTAAAGGGTTTGTGAAAACATCTGCGGTCCATGTTCCATGTTCCATTAAATGAACATTGAACATTCACGTTAAATGTGGCTAACAAGCTATCAAATTCAAATACAAACATTACAGAATGTGGGATGTAAATCAAGGTTTTAAACTGTTTTCCTCAATCCTCCATCTTGAACAAACCAAAATCAGGTCAAATATTTGTATTTGTATTCATGAGATTGTGTCAACATCAATATCAATATTCAATATCAACAAATTTCTTTATTATGCGAACAGCGAACAGAGAACAGAGTCGTTTAGTTAAGCATCATCATCTGCTTTATTTCTGTTCTCTTTCAAATTCTGAATTCTTGCACACTATATATTTTTGCATTATACAGTCTGTTGAAAATCCGTACCTTTTTCTTCTCTTTATAAACTGATAGAATTGTTAGAGAGAGGACAAACAAATTTGTTTACCAAAACTTTAGATAATTGTTGACTGGACTGAAATTGAATGACAAATGACTTTTCCTACTGGATTTATCAGTACATCTATTTTAAATGTCCCGCTATTATTTTCTAAAGGTAAAATGAAAAGTAAACTCAACAATTGTACAATTGACAATATGCATTCGTTTAGCTCGATATTGGATGATTGATTACCTATCGTACTCCAATCCGATACAGAGATGTCCAGCGGGATGTGGAGCATCTTCTCCGAGGACTACTGATGTATCCGACGACACTGAGTCACATGACATTGCCCTGTAAATTGAAAATTGAAAATGGAAAATAAGTAACGCACAAAACAAAATGTTAAATTATAAAGGATTGCCTAAAATAAAATGGAGGATTTTTTACTTTATTTATCTCGATGTAAAAAGTAAAACAAAAAACCTGCACTATATAATATAGTATTTTACCTTTGAAGAGATGGAAGTCCATCTTCGAGATCCTCTGTGGAGCCAATGCTGTCCGTTGAGGTTTGTCTTAGAGAGAAAGAGCGAGCATTTCGATACGAAGACAAGGGTGGATAATGTCCACTGCTTGAAATGGATGTGGAGCTGGAGGTGGAAAGGTCAGAGAGGATACTTGAATTATTCCATTTATTCGTTCCATTTGAATCTCGATCTCGTTCTCGATCTCGTTCTCGAAGTAGATTGTCAATAATGTTGCTGTTATTATTAGCTGTTTTTTGTTTTTGTTGGCCATCCCCATTCAGCGAGAGTGATAAAGACAAAGGAGGAGTTTTAGTATTAGTTTTAGCTTTAGTATTTTGGTCCGCTTTCTCAAAGCTTCCTGTCCCACTGACTCTGACTTGTCTCGTTGGTGTCATTGTCGTTATTTCCCTCAGTTCATCCTTGTCCTTGTTCTTGTCCTTGTCGTTAGTTTCTATGGAATTGGAATTGGAATTGTTGTGATAAATGTTATTGTTGTTGGGAGAGGTTTCAACGACGGGAGGTGATTCTGATTGTGTTCCATTTCCAGTTCCAGGTGAGTCTAAACTCATCCTGAGGGGATCCACTCCGACCTCCTCTGACCTACCCTGAGATAGCACAGAGGATTTACTACTACTTTCGTCCAGGGAGATGAGAGGACTGGAACTGAAGGTGGATGTGGGTGCGGGTGTAGTTGTTTTAGTTTGGTTTTGGGTATGGGAGGGAAGGGGAGCAGTCTCTTCATTTTTAATCATGGACAATTGATTAAAGTCCCGAATCTGGTCAAATATTGAATTTCCATTCAAGGGCTCGTTGTAAATATCCCCGTCACGATTGAAATTTGAATTTGAGGTGTTAGATGTAGTTGTGGCTGAAAATGAATGGCTCTTTGTATTTGACCAATTATCAATCTCATTCTCAATTGTTACACGACTTTGACTTTGACTTTGACTCTGACTTTGGCTGTGATTGTGAGTGTGCCTTCTCCGATCTTCTGCGGAGACTTGACCTTGATTTGCTGACCAGGAGCATATAGAATGACCACTTCGACGTCTCTCTCGATTTGGTTCCGCTATAGATGTAGATGATGAATTGTCGTTGAAAAGGCTCACACTTTCAATTTCATCCTCTCTTTTTTCTTCATACCCCTTTTCCTGTTGTTCTTGCTCTTGCTCTGGTTCTTGCTCGAAGTCTAGCTCTGTCAAAGTTTTGGGTTCGGGTTCAGGGTCGGCTTCGACTTGGGTTTGGAGGTCAACTGTGATTTGCTCTGGAGATGGAGAAGATATAGATTGTGGACTAAACGGGTTTGATGAATCTAGTTTAACGGAGGTGGAGGCGGATGCTGAAGTGGGTGAAAAAGAGGAACCTTGATCTTCAAGAGGATTATTATTTTCTGGAGTTGAACTGGAATTAAAAAAATCGGCTAATCCTGGGACATTTCCTTCTCTTCCACCAATTGTTCTTATACTGGTACTGGTACTTTCACTACCACTCCCTCTTCCTCCTCCTCCGTCACTGGAAGGAGCGATAGGTGGTGGACTGGAGAAGAGAAGCTCACCCATTGACATTCCAGCAGTTCGACTCCCACTGGACGCAGAACTAGTGAAGGAATTATGATGATGTCGGATCTCTTCCTGTCCATACTGAAATTGAGATGATGAGGTTGATTCTCCATTTCTACTGCCAGTTCCACTTCCGTTCCCAGATCCAGATCCAGATCCATTATTTTGAAGAGATTGGAGTCCCTGGAGAGTTTGTGAGAAGAATTGAGTGGAGGCTTGAAATAGTGGGAGAAATGGATTCGTCATGGAGAAAGTTTGTGGGAGTGAAGACGTTCGATGTGTCTGTTTCTTTTCTCGTTCTCGTTCTACTAACTGTTTTGCAGATGATAGCGATTGTGTATGTGTTTGTGCTGGTGCTGGTGCTTGTGCTGTGGATGGTGGTGGTGGGATTCGAGGGGGTAGTGGCATTTGCCGTGGTCCTGGAACACTGGTATCTCCAAAGACAGAATCAACAGAACCCTGTTGTTCCAGTTCCAGTTGCGTTTGAGTTTGACTTTGAGTCTGCCTATATATCGAAAATTGAGTTACCGGTTGTGGTTGTGGTGGACCACCAACGTTGAAATTTGAAGTTGAATTTGAATTGGAATTGGGATCCGGTTGAGGGAGTACTGGGACCGGAGCTGGTCTTAGTGGTTGAGGTGGGATCTGAGATGTAACGGACTGTTGTTTCTGGAGATGGATTTGAAGTGGAGTGGATGGGATGGAGACGGTGCTCCCTTGTCGAAGTAACTGGTAATCACGATCTGGATCCGTCTTGTCGAATCGACGGAAACTTCCACCACCAGATAAATTCAAGTCCGAATCTGATGAAATCTGTTCCATTTAAGTTCCCATAATAAAATATCATCAATAATTATCAATTATCATTATCAACTTTCACTTTCATAATAAATCCATAAAATTCTCATATCAACTATTTTTAAAGCTCTGGAATCTGGAATATTTTTGGGAAATCAAATCTTCAAATCTCTACTGCACGTCACGTCACTATTCACAGTTCACAATATACTTGACATTTTACTTTGTACTCAATACTCAACTTGACTTGCCACTTGACTTGTTACATCACAGCACGTGAATAATAAACGGAATTAGTAAGGTTAAAGGTTATAAAAATTTTGAAATAAGTAGAAAGCAGTGAAAGTTTTAATCAGCCAAAGGAAAATCGTGTACGCGGAAATGTTAAATGATTAGTATTCATAATATTAGTATTGTTAGTCCATTAATCTCAATTCAATTCAGTTCAATTCAATTCAATCCAGTGTAAACGTGCGGTGAATTGGCTTGGCGTTTTGAGTGTGAATTAATATTTACAAAGGGAAGCGGTCTGAATAATAATAATAATTATTATTGTTATCAAAATTATTAGAGTCAAATTATTAGAGGCTTTAAAAAGGAACAACTCACTCACGAAAACTGAATACAACACGTGACTACTAAAAATACACACAAAAACTCAATTTTTAAAAGGGAAGGAAAATATATTTATGGTCTATCTTTATCTTTTTTTTTGTTTTTTGTTTTCCTAGTCAACGTGTAAATGTGAATGTGTTTGTTGATGATTATTATTTGTATCGTAAATCGTAAGAGATATGTAGATATGTACATAAAAGAAGGGTGACGGTTAGCATACCATGAATCCATTAGGATGAAATTTTCGTGCACTTTTAGATATTTTCATAGTTTCCTCCTTTGGTGCACTCCACCAGGCTCGGATCCACGTCCATGACCACGACCACCCATGTCCACCTTGTCCTCGGCCACCCAAATATCGACAAATTAAATGGATGGCTAATCCAAAAATTCCAATGAGTCCTGTGATTGTCACCAGAGCCAGGAGTGCTCCCATTATATTAAAATCCCTCCCTCCCTAACTCATTCATGTAATCGTAATCCCCTCCCTCCCTTCCCTTCTCTTCCCTCTCCTTCCTTCATCAACCACCTACACACAAAAAATACGATTACTTCAACCCATTTCTGTCCACGCTGTCATCCTCATGATTTTTATGTCCAGCATTTACAATCTAAAATCTAGCATCAATTCGTCCATCTATTCAACTATTCAACTAACAACTAGCTGTCTAAGTCTATCTAAAATCTAGAATCTAGAATCTAGAGCCTAGTTCTACTCTGTATTTATCTACCATCTACTTTCTACAATCCATCAAAATTTTCCATTGCCAACTGCCCTACATCCTACATCCTACATTCTTCAGCATTTAACATGGAACATGTAATAACAAATACACTAATGAAAGAGAAAACAGTCATGATGCAAGCAAGTACACATTTATTACATATTATTGATCGTGCTCTACATTCTACATTCTACATACAATGACAAAATGCAATCTACACTCTCAGCTGTCATTTTTTTGAACGGGAATGGAGCAACAACCAACAACCAACAACAATTACAGTTCGCCAGCAGATGTAATACTTACACTTTCAAAGGACACTGTACACTGTACAGTGTACACTGTACAAGAAAATTGAACAAGGAAATTACACTTGGAATGTTAAATAGATTTAATAATACAGTCTAATTGGACAAAGAACAAATGTCAATTTCTTTCCTTTGCCTTTTCACAGAATTCCGAATGAACGAACGGATGAATGAATGAAGAAAGTGCACTGATGACTCTAGACAATGGTGAGACAAAGATAAAGAAAAAAACACAAAGTTCAGTTGAACAGATGTGTGTGTGTGTGACTCATTAGTCCTTATTAACCAACTTTTCTTTTGACTTTTCTTCCCATTCACTAGAGATCGCAGAGATCACAGAGTACAAAGCACATCGAACAGCGAACAGTGAACGGCGGGCAGCGAGCAGAGAGTACACAAGTTAAATGAGACTAAGGACCAAGCCCTCTAGTACAATATACAATGCACAATGAACAATGAACAGTGAAGAGTAAAGAGCAAAAGGGAGATCAGACAGATCAGAAACACTACAAGTTTTTCTGATTTCTAGTTGTAGATTAAAAAGTTATGGGATAAGAGAGTAGAAATGAAAGACGGTGGATCTAACAAGAAACAAATATGTCTCAGTTGGAGTTGAGAGTTGAGAGTTGAAGGAGGAGGAGGCGGGGGAATCAGGAACAGGAAAACGAAACTTATTATTAAAAAATAAAAAATACGTGCCAAGTCATCCGTATCATTTACAAAGTAGCAAAGTATAATGAATGAATCCAAAGTCTAGAGTCTAGAATCCAGAATCTGAAAATGTACAATGTACAGTTTACAATTTATATGTAAGATTTGTGTTGTGCACTGTAGTTTTTTTTTTAAATATTTTACTCTTTTGTAGAACCTAAATTCGATATGAGGTTTCATCAGCAACGGAATCCGTTGCTGGTTGCTGGCTGCTGGTTGCTGGTGAACGGATACACATTGTACATCTTAATAATTGCAAAAAGTTCAAAAAGTAAGGAATATAGAGAATGAAGAATGGAGAGAAAGCAATATGTATACATGGATTGTGGATTGTGCATGTTCAATGAACATTGAACATGAGGATAAAAGCTTGTACGTTGTAGCACAAAAAATAATAATGACGATGATACTCATGAGTTCGATAGCACATATCGCATATCACATAGCACGGAAATATAATAATAAAAGTAAGAAACGGAAGAAGTAGAGGAAAATATGAAATGAAAGAGAGATAGATAGGGAGAGGATCTGGGAAAATTCCATGCCACTAACGATCCATTCTCTTATTTCTCTTATTATTTCTAGACTTTCTAGTACTTTTTTCCAAGGTCAGAACAACGTTTCATTGCAATTCCTGCATTTTATGTGCTTTTGTATTTTGTATTGTGTATTGTAGATTTTATATTTTAGAGTGTACAGCCAGTTTTCTGCTTCAAGCCTCCACTCTAAACTCAAAGTTCAAAACTCTAAACTTGAAAACTCAACACAATGTAGAGCTTCTCCAGTCTTGAGTCTTGAGTCTCGAGGCAAAAGACGATATTAATTTCAAATAACCCTGGAGATTGCAGTCGCGCCCGAGGAATAAAGCATATGTACAATGTACAATGTATAAAATGTATAAGTTACACTTGAATCTAAATATGCGAGGAGGAAATTCAACCAGATCCCAGATCTACTGATTTTGATATCTCGGCTCTCGGCTCTCGACACTCGACATCACCCACATGATTATTTTTAGTTTTATTTATACATCAGATCTGAGAAATGCCCAATTTTCCATTACAATGCCATGGACACGGATATTGAAAAAATAAAATAAATAATAACACAGCGTTTGGATTTTGGATATTTTGGCTATTTTGGATAGAATACACAATTTTAAAGGTTGAAGACGGGCAAAGACAATTAAATTATCATATTTTTCTCCAAGAATTGAACTTGAATCTAAAACCAACAAGCCAAAAAAACCACCACTTTTGAATTCAAAGCTCCTAGTCAACGTTAAAGCCAATGTCAATGTCACAGTCAGAAAAAAGAAATGCGCAACAGCTGAGAAAAAACTGAAAGTGGATTCCAAGTATGATTATTATTATTATTATTATTTTTATGGTTCTGGTGAAAAACAGGTCACAAGTCACAAACATAGATATAGACCATAGCGTTGTGAACGACTCATAACTTATGAAGAATGTACAAGTAAAAATACTGTAAAGCTATAAACTATAATGTTAGCGACGAGCTACGAGCTACGAGGTATTTTTCCTTGATCTAAATCCACATAGGAAAATTGTCACCTGTACACGTATAAAAATGTAGACTTGAGAATGCTCAATGTTCATATTCATTATTTATTATCTCTTAGTTTCTCCACCGCGTAGTTTGTCTTTATTTGTCTTTATTTGTCTGTTGATTGTTGATTGCAGAGTCAGCGGAAAGTGCTCAAGTTGTTTGAATTCCACATTCCCCAGTTGTGCGTGACTTTCCTCGTCCTATAAAACCCTTAAATGGCGTAGCATGGCGTAATGAGCATATCACATGGCCGATGGTTTTTTTATCCCTATTCCTAATAAGTATGAAAGTATCTGTAAATATAATATTATTATATGTTCAATATCAAACGTCTCTACACTCTAGACTCTAGACTCTAGATTCTAGATTCTAGATTCTAGATCTAGTTTTCATGGTCACGAAAATATCATAAAAATGTGTGTAATACAATACACAATACATAATATAATACAGATGCATCCAAGAGAAAACCATTTGTATGATACAGCCACAACTGAATGCTGAATCCAAGTGGTCCAAGTCTCGAATCTCGAATCGTCCACGAGTTAGTTTTGAGCTTTGATAAAAGTCAAGTGGTGTGAAGATATTATCAAACTCTGTAGTATTTAATGTACAGTGCATACTGTACAAAACAGAATATCACGTACAACGCACAACCTCTCAACTCATTTATCTACAGCGAAAAAATAAAAACAAAGGTCACCCTGTGTTGATCGTGGACCATGTAGTAAATGAACGGTAGATTCTAGATACGGAGAAAGAAAGCAGCCGGGCAGATTATTTACAAGATTAGATAGTTTAGCTTTCATTCTTCTCAAGTCTCAAGTCTCGATTCTCGAGTTACAAGATTACGACCTTTTTGTACTGTACAGTGAACAGAGTACGAGTAAAGATATGTACATAAAACGTACGCTGTACTCTATTTGGAACTACACGTTGAATGTTTATGTGATGAGAACTTTTACATCTGTCTGGTGTTTTGTATTTTGTATTTTGTGTTTGGTGAAGATTTATTCTTCTATTTTCCTACCCTTTTTCTTAGTGATTCTGCCTCATGTCTTACTGCTCACTAGCTTCACAAGATGGGTGACGAGTGTTTGTGTTTTGTTTTTGTGTTTCAGACAATTTTGCAATCAGTATTGTGTATTTGAATTCGTTCTTGTGTTTTTTGCGTCGTCGTTTCTCTCTTGCGACACACACCATTGTCACTCTGCATAGATAATAGATATGCTTTTTACGATTTACTATTGAAATTGACTATGTAAATCAAAATTTGAATTGCATTGAGTTCTTGCTCAAGCCTCGAGTCAAATTAATAAATGTCCTATCCCATCTCATCCCATCCACTTTGTCCACAATTTACAACAGCTGTCTGTATGACATGACAGGGAATATGAAGTGGCTGTAGCCTTGGTAATAACATCAAATTGGCAAAGTAGGCGGATAGGCGGAGGTGATGATGGGCCAAGTGTAAAGTGGGAATTGGAATCCAGAAGGACAAGTTTGTTGTGCGTTGTGCGGCATGATATTTTACAACATGACCATTGAGATGGTGCATCATTCTATCATTCTATTATTCTATCATTCTATTATTCACCGAGAGAGAGAGAGAGAGAGAGAGAGACAAATTGGAAAGGTAGTTGCGAAACAGGAGGCTGATTGAGGTATTAAGTATTGGGCAATAGGCAAATATCTATAGACACTCGACACTCGAAACGGATTGCAAAATTGAGGAAGTAAACAAGAACAAGATGAAAATGTTTTCAATTTTCAATTTTCCATTTTCAATGCTATCGACATAATTCTTGAAATAATTAAAGGAGCTCTCTCCTCAAACTTGAAACCCAAGATCACAACCGTATGATCATCAAAGGGAAGAAGCTCAAGGCTCAAGGCTCAAGGGAACATAGGAGAACTACTTTTATCTTTTATCTCCTGCTTATGCTATGTTATTGTCCATGTTGTTGTTGTTGATGTTGATGATGTTCCTGTTTGTTCTTGTTATGATCTGACAGTAGACAGTAGACAGTACAAAGAGGATGGAAGAAGGTCCGTTTAATTTCCCACATACACTTTGTGCAGCTTGTACATTGAAGATTGTAGATACAGCTACTTTAATGTAATTTAATTTAATTTGTGTAATCTGATTGGTATCTGATTTGCAACTGTTCAAACAATATTAAATGTCAGAGCAGGGATGGATGTAGAATATCTAATATCTAACATCTATACACTGAACAATGCACAAGACATGGTAAATTACATGGTAAATCTTGGTATTCTTCCATATTTTCTGTTTTCAAGAGGGCAGCTTGTCTCAAATTACCTCTTCAATCTAAAATCTAAAATGTAACAGCCAACAACCAACACACAACTTGCTTCGGTCTACATCCGCTTTTTAATCAATCACAGCAAGTCAAACCAAAAGTAGCAACATACACATTGGGCATACGCGTGGAAAGATGAACAATGTACATTGAACATGTAGCATGATATACAACTCTGGAATCTAGAATCTAGAATCTGGAATCTGGAATCTGGAATCTGGAATCTGGAATCTGGAATCAAGTACAAAATGTGTAACATAAAGTATCTGCTATAATAATCAATATTTAGAGAGGAAACTTTCTCTGCTTTCTCCACTTTCTCCACATCTGTATGTGCAATACCGATGAATCGTTGTTCTAGCAAAAAATAGAAAAGTTCATAGACTACATCTACATTTACAAAAGAATTCACTACTGCATCTCTCAATTCACTTTCACTACAGTCGTAAGAGAAAGGCGGATTAGAGCATTATTAAAAGTAGACTGATTTTCCAGTTTCCAGTTTCCAGTTTTTTACATATGAAAGATATTTCATGTATGAACAGATGAATAGAGTAGAACTATATACATACTATGATCTATAATACACAAAGTATATTATATGTGTTATGATTTATATGAGATGGAAGATTCGTAAACTAATGTCAATCTAATTTGGAGTTCTAATGTGGAGTTAAGAAGCCGTCAACCGAGAAGGAGAATGAAGTAATCAAGTCATCATGTAGAATAAATTCATGTTCGGCCGAGCTGTTCCCATCCAACCACATGCACGTGTAACTCCAACTCCAACTCCAACCAAAAAAGCTACATGTGTAGTTATAATGAACTTAGTCTAAGGAAGTTGCTGCTGGGTAGATAGTAGATGTTCGATGGTAGATGCGATGTGT
Source organism: Sminthurinus aureus (assembly GCA_034698265.1). Taxonomy (NCBI): domain Eukaryota; kingdom Metazoa; phylum Arthropoda; class Collembola; order Symphypleona; family Katiannidae; genus Sminthurinus; species Sminthurinus aureus. The sequence goes on along the minus strand of JAQGBH010001054.1, from coordinate 26,539 downwards.
GTGGATTTCCACTCCTCGTGTTTTTCATTAGATTAGATTACAATTTAGATTTCTTCCTTGCTCATTGCTTACTCACTCAGTCGCTCACTCATCCGCTTACTCCATGTCATGTACAATGTACAATATACACTGCACAATGTCGAATACACTCACTCGTTTACTTTTACTTTTACTTTTTTTGGTTTCATCCATAGAAGACAGAATCGACATCTACAACTTGCACATTAAACACTGAACATTGAATGTCAATAAAAAAACCAAATAACCAAAACATGGAAATGAAATGAATGTGGGAGTTTGTTTTGGTTTTGAATTTTGAATTCCAATTCCAATTGGATTTTGAGGTAGTCAATCAGATTTGGATTATAAAATATGGTACATCTACAAACTTTTTGTACGAATGTAGTCAGTAGGGCTGTGATTTCCGTTGGAAACAAGTACAAGTGGAAGTTATTAAAATATTTATAGATAGGATTTTTTCATCCTTGAACAGGAAGCAAGCTGTTTGAATGCTCGAATGCTCGAATGCTCGAATGCTTCACTGCTCATCTGCTCAATGATTATCATTATTTATTATTATTATTGTTTGGCTTACAACATCCAAGGTTTTGAATTCTATACTCTATACTGTAATGTAATTTATTAATATGTAATTCTTTTGGATTGACGATTTGACGCAGCTATAATCATAAGCCACGAGCCACAGCAATAACCACTAACCACTTGGCATAAGAGTGATCAAAATATGTACTTTTACTCGTATTCATGTTCTCATATTCAAGTCAAATCAGGTCATCTAAAATCTGAAGTAAAGGAAGAGGAATTAAAGTTTACTCTTCTCAGCTCAGCTCAGCTCAACACTCTCCACTCTCGACTCTAGAACCTAGAACCTAGAACCTAGAATCTAGACTAGAGAGCAAATCTGTGAATCCAAAGCCAAATTCTAGGAGAAAATAAAGTACGTTTAAGTATTCTGGCGACTGTGTCACTTTCACCACTCTTGTGTTGTTTTCTTTCTCGCTTCCTTGCCTTTCTACTACTTTCTTTTCCTTACACCTAAGCACATTTATAAATGTACTTTCTCTCTCTCTCTCTCTCTCTCGGGTACTTTTCTCTTTCTATTTTTCTCCATATATCTCTACTAGAGAAGCATCGCATATAGAGAATTTAGCACGTACTATGGAGTATGGAGTGAATGGTGAAGAGATGGTGATTGTCTAGACTTTAGACTTTAGAATCTAGACTCTAGACTCCAGACTCTCTTCAAGTTGAACATTAAACAATAGTAAAGTTTCAAGTGGATTTGAGCCATATTAAACAAGTAGACATCCTGCGGCTATCCTTTTACTTTCTCTTCTTCTATTCTTCTAAGTACTTTTGTATTTTCTACGTATACTTTCTTTTTAAACCAGAAACCCAGAACCCCAGACTTTGGTACACAATATTATACTTTTATGTACACTGTACACTGTATACTGAATATTGTGTACTATGTACCATGAATAGTAAACCGACAACACTACATTCATACAATGACCACGCATTCATTCATCTACTTATCTGGATTTCGGATCCACAACGACAGTAAAAATAACAATAACAGTTGCAATGGTAACAATAATATTTACTTTGTGTACTTTTCACTCCCTTGGAAATCCAAGCTGAGATTTTTATTTCCTAGTTCCAGTTCTCACTAAGTCTCGGCACAGTCTCTAGGACACGGAGTAAAAAAGGAGAAAAAAGGTGGGAAAAGGACTTTCTCCAATGTATTGTGCAGAGTGCAAACGGCAGTGCATGTGGTGTTTAGTGTGTAGTGTGTAGCTTCCTCACATGTGCTCAATGTAGATTATGGATTATGTATGGATTTATTGTTATCCTTTAGTATAAATGAACAATGATCACTGATCACTCAAGATTGAATGGCACATTATACAAATCTCTAATCGCTTATTTCCAACTTCCAACTCCCAACTTCCAACTTAGCCATGCATGTTTAATTTTAATGCATAATTTGCATTCAGCAAACTGGGGTTTCCTCCTTTTTGTCTTTTTGTGAAAGTCAGAAACTCGCCAGGACAAAAAAACATTTATCATTGAATTAATCATGTCGCTGCAGCTCAACGGGAAATAGGAATTGCGCTATAAATAATAATAATAATTATTATTATTATTATGACTTTTCACTGCTTCTCAATTATACAAATGTGTCTACTTTCTAGTGTCATGAGAATAATTCTTCAGTGAAAAGGAGTGAAAAGACGAAAATGGTGATTAAGTCAAGAGTCAAGAGTAAAGTACATTTAACGCTGAAGAGTAGAGGACAAAATACAAAATACGAACTAGTGGAAAACCTACTGCACTACTGCGCCAATTGTACGTGTTGAATTCTACGTCTTTCATTCACGTATGTATAATGTATAATGTATAATGTGTATTGTATATTCTATATTGTATGTACAATGTACAGTAATTATGCATCACGTCACGGTAAAATGCGCTCCACATCCATAATTTTCCCTGTTTAGTGTCAGTTGAATGGAATTCATTCGCTACTTTCGTTGCTGTTGTTGCTGCTTTCTCCTTTTCCTTGTATCCATCGGCATCGTCATCGTGGTTCAGTTACACGGTATCTTACACGGAAAAATGTTCTAACCTCGATCCTTTCATGTTGCATAAATTATTCAACATTCAAGAATCTGCAACGCAGTGCAGTTCACCATACCAAATACCAAATTCACATACAACATACAACATACAGGCATAATATAGGAAAGGCAAAGGAGCAAACAGCACCGTGAAAAACACTCGGAGAGTACGTACAACGTGCAATATATATATACATAGAATGGAGAATGGAGAATAGAGAATTCCCCATTCATCACTGAGGAGAAAATAAAGTTTCCTGAACTTTCTCCTGCCCTTGTTTTTGTAGCCGTTCTCGTACTCGTACTCGTTCTGGTTCTGGTTCTTTCTCTCTGATTTCCCTTCTCAGTTGCCTCGCATTTACGTTCATACTCTCGTTCATTCATCCCATTACTTGGCGTTATGCGCTTGAGAGGAGAAACACAACTTTTTGGAGCGATCCTAATTTACACCATCCAACTGTATGTTTTGGTTCCTCAATGAAATGGAGTGGCTTGGATTGGTTGCGATTGGCACAGATTCTCTGCATTTTCTCTTTTTGGATGAAAATTCTGTGAATGCAGTTGAACCGTTTAGCAAAGGTTCTTGGAACTGAGTGCTGGTTCTGGTTCTGGGGTAGTTGTAATTGTAGTTTTTTTGGTTTGTTTGGTTTGGTTGAGGTTGGTTGAGGTGTAAGCAATTTGCAAAGTGTCGAGAGTAGAGACAACATAAAGTACAAAGTATAGAGTATAGAGTACGAGAAGAGTTAATCAAAATATGACGCCTCATTATGCACATGTAAATGAATTCACCATCCGTCCAACTTTTGGCAGAATCCAGAATCTAGAATCTAGAATCTAGAGTCTAGAATCATGTCACACCACCAAATCCAAGCAAATTAAATCAAATCCACATCCACCCAGAGACTTTTCCCCCGCCTTTAAATTACACCAAGCCACTAATGACTCCTGACAATTACGAGTGGAAAATCTGAGATTCAAGATGTGGAAGAATTATGTGAATTGGAGTTTGGAGTTTGGACTAAATACCAGTACCTGGAATCTGGAATTGAGCTTGCTTTGAAGTGCACTGCATACTGCATACTGCACTGCAGATGAGGTAAGTGGTAAATGTCAAAGTGTGAAGCTGTGAAACTGTGGCGATGTTTAATTTATATCTTCTCTTTTCCACTTATTCTACATTCTAAATTCTACAAGACGTACAAAAGTACTTGAACTTCTTCTCAAGAAATATATTCAGTTTCCCCTCGTGCGTAAATGTTGAATTTTTATGTAAAACTGAATTTTTCTATGTAGTTAAAATTTTCAAAGAATAAAACGCCCATCAAAAATGATGAAAGGTAAAGGTATACAAGTGGATATTGCGTGTTGAATGTTACGGTAAAATCAATGTGTCAGCTTCATTTTCGTTTTGATTTTTACTAAGGTATTTAATTCTATTACAAATTGAGCATGTAAATCCTCAATCCGGAACCCTGTTCTGAGCTACAGAAGAATAGTCACAGAATCAAAGAATGAAAATTTGTATCCGACTCAATTGAGAGGAAAATAATAGAAAATAATAGGAATGAAATAGTACAAGCACTATTTGGATCTTGAATCTTGAATCTGGAGTCTGGAATAAGCTGAAACTTGATCCAATCCCATGAGAAATGGAAGGATTTTCCTCTTACAGTTGTATTACAATTGCTAAACATAGCTCAAATATTCAGTATCCAGTATTCAGTATTCAGATTTCTCTTGTAAATGGCTGATGCACTTTCTTCTATTTACTTTGATAATATCTGTAACATGTAGGGTAAAATCCATAAATGGAATTTTTTATCATTTTATCCCACATGTGCAATGTACGTATTGTACATGTTAAATGAATTCAAAATGTAAATGCGGCAGAAGGAAATAATTCTGTGGACATTGAAAACATCTATTAGAATCTGCAACCTGCACAAAATCCAAATTCAAATTCAACAAGACAAAAACTCGCAAAATCCATATCCTCCAATCTTCAATTCTCTAGAATAATATTTCCATTTTGGTAAATTAAAACAAGGAACGATACGAGTAGATTTGGATGTGGATTTCGATTCTCTCTGTTTTAGCCTACATTACATATTATTACATGTGTGTGTAGTCACATCCATGTCTAAATGTAGTTATGAGATGGGCAATGGGAGATGGGGTAATTAGTTTTGAAGGGGCAGAACCTTCTCCTCATTCTCCTTCTATTTCGCCAATCTCTCGAGTTCTGAAGCTCTTGGGTGTTGGCTGTTGGCATATAGCAAAATTTACATTTGATGTAGAATGTAGAAGCATAAAAGAGGAATAAATGAGACTTGATAGAGAAAGTCAAAGAGAAAGAGGAGCGAGAGGAAACAGAAAAGTAAAAGTAGAGACAACATCTGGAGTTTTTCTCATACAATTAACTAAAAGTCGTCTTCGTCTTCAACTTGGACTTACTGCCATTTCCGCTAGCCTTTTCACTTTCTAGTGCACACTGTACATTGTACATTGTACATTGGATCTCGTATCTTGTATCGTGTTCAGTGTGCAGTGTGCAGTCACGTAGATACGCCTCGCATAAAAGGATACAAGCACTAAATATGTCAATCTAAATACGTAACACCAGTTGACACTCGTGACTCTTTTGATTTTTGATTTGACTCAACAGGATCAAATTCATGTGTAATTTCCGCTCCAACCACTGGACACTGGACACTGGACGAGGATTGTTAATGAATCAAAATTCATCCAAAATACCGACGAATATAAACTGATTATGCTAACAAAATAAAATAAAACGGAATAATACGGATAATAAACTTCATAAATGTATATAGTATATCTTGGATGCTATGATGTAATTTGATACTGTTCCTTCTATTAATTATTATTAGTATTATTAATACTCTTAGGTATTAGCAAACGGAAAACGGAAGGAAATTGAAACTTGAGGAGGACATTAAAACTCTGAACTCTAGACTCTTGAGCCTTGAATACGGATGAATGAAATCAACCAATGTCTGATATTCTTGTTCATTATTCCAGGAAATGCAGAGCTCAATATATTTCTTTTATAGAGGAAAAACATGCTCACTGTCTAGAGTCTAGAGTCTAGATTCTAGTTGGTTGAATGACTGGATGACAGTGAGGGGAGTGGGGAAAGGAACACAGAAAGAGAAAGTACCACAGAATCAGCTTTGTGTACAAGGACTTTGTAACTTTTCCAACATTCAACATGAAGCATCAACTCAACTCCAGTCCAGTCCAGTCAAGTCAAGGTAAATCATTTGCTTCTTTGCTGCTCTTGTGTACTCTTTGATTTGGTTTGGTTTGGTTGGGTTCCAGGTTTTTGCAGTATCCTTTTGTTTGTATTAACTAACCAGACCCGAACTGTCCAGACCAAATCAGAGAAGCAGAATAGTAGAGTTAGTTAGTTAGTAGGTCGGTTTCAGTTGATCGTCCCTGTACGTTGTAACTTGTAACTTGTAACTCGTGAATTGTACGGGGTACTTTGGAATAATTCTCTGTCATTCTATATTCTTTTCTACATCCCACATCCTAGGTTCTAGATTCTACAATCTGTCCTATGTTTATGTTCCTTCTCTTTTTTCATGGCCTCCCTCGTCTCTCGTCTCTCAGAAATGAAAAGTTCATCATCATCATTAATCTAACCTTTCCTTTTTCCTTCCGCAATTTCTTTCTTTCCTTACATGATACTTTATATCATTACATTACAACCTACAATACATTGTACAATATATTCGTCTGTGCACTGTACATGACAGAAAGAGCTTAGAAATTCGACTTTGGCATTCCAAGCAAAAAGCACAAAGTACCAAGCAGAACCGTTGTTTGACATGCCATATCACAATATAACTACATTCTACATTCTACATAGAATATTTACATCCATACTAAAATCTAAAGTACAGTACAATTTTCAATGTACCATGTAAGACACATGCAGTGTCGAGAATTGATATGCTACTCCGACTTTTTCCCGAGTAACGTTCACGGTTGACGGTAAACACATAGTAAATACACCTTCTGACAGGGTACAACTCGAGACTGGAGACTGGAGAATGGAGAATGGAGAATGGAGACTGGAAAGTTGAAACTAAGACGGAAAAATGAAGGTAGAGGACCGAAAGATTGTCATCATAAATGAGAGGACGAGAGTCAGGGGATTGTGTACACGGGGAATTATGAATGTTTGAACAGTGTACAATGTATAGTGTGCAAGGTACAAGGTAGAAACATAAGGAAGTAGAGTGTAGAGTGTAGAGTGCAATGTTTCAAAGTTTTAGCCTTGTAGTATATGTAACTATGTAACTATATACAGTATACAGCTGCATTGCATGTCAACATCAACATCAACAACAACAACAGTTCCGACTCGGACTCGGACTATAAATTTTCTGGCAACTTGTTTCCCTTCCTTTCATATCATATCGTACAATATGAAACAGAAACGCAGTGGCACATGTTTCAAGTTTCAAGTTCCAAGTAGTCGTGGCTGTAAAGTTGGGTAGTTGGAAAGTTGAAAAGCTGGAAATTTGGTCTCGTTTTTCCTTTCTCTGTCTCCTTCCGTTGCTAAATAAATTTGACGTATCAAGTATGAACTAGGAAAAAGTAGACAAAATGAGAAAGCACACATACCAAAACACAAAGCAAAATGACCTTCACAAGTATCCTGTATTCCTATATTATTATTTTGTGTTGTAGGTAGAATGTTGAATGTTGAGTGTTGAATTTTCTACATAATACTTTTTATTTCACTTTGCGATAAAAAAGGTGCGATCCAGTTCAACACAACACGATACAGTACAGTACAGAGTACAGTGCATGAAATAATTACAAGTATTATTGTGAATTGTGAATTCATGACCTTTTGTTTTATGTTTATTATGTACTATAGAATTTCGGAACTTGGGAACTTGGAATTTCGTGTTTTATTTCACTTTTTGTTACTTAGTAAGCTTATAAAAATATTTCAAGATGAAATGTGATTTCTACAAAGTATAACTAATACCTTTTTTTATCCGGTGGTAAAAATTTAAACGTCAGGTTTCAGGTTTGTAAGGATATTTGCGAATACACTAAATGCGTGTTTACAATACACAGCGCACAGTGTATTGTACATTGTGTACATAATGCTTTGAGTTTCACAGGGAAATAGGAAAATGAGAAATTTCCGTCGGATTTGTTTTGCAAAAATACTTAAAGAACGTTTCCTCTTATTTTTTTCAATCAAGAAAATGGCATTGAAAATATTATTATTATTCGAGATTTGAGACCCTCTGGGTTTCATTCTGTTTTACATCTATGCTTAAATTTAGACATGTGTAAGGTGTAGAGATGAATTTTCTTGTAGTTGTTTCATTCCACCTGGATTTTCTGTCTCTACATTGTACATTCTACACTCTACGCTCTACCTCCTAGACTGAGAAAAAAGAGGAGAAAAATGATGCCGAGATGACTCGAATGACAGATATTGTTTACATATTTATTTATTTATTTATTTATGGAAATATCAGGATGAAAACCATGGGCTTTTCCCAAAGAAGAAAAAGAAAAATACTTGACACATTTTTACTTCCTTGTGGTTTATTTGCGGATCTTATTTTCAGGTTCGCAAGTTTTCAAGTGTTTCTACCAATAACAACAATAAACTTTATATTCTTTCCAATTTTGCATGAAAAGTAGTTGTCTTGCTATTCCTGTCTTTTTTCAATTTTTCCTCTTATTTCACTTCATATTTTATGGATTTCCCTTCACTCGACTCGACTCGACTCAATTTTTTCCATGATCCTTTTTTCTAGAATCCAGAATCTAGAATCTAGCATCCAGAATCTAGATTCTATATTCTATATTCTAGATTTTTGACACGTTTGTGGGGTTTCCCCCAGTGAAAAATGTTCGTGTATCAGTGAAATTCGACAGCGACATTTACAAAGCTCAGCCTTGACCTTGACAGTCACACACGTGTTATCCATTGACGTTGTTCAAGTACAGTAGTGAAGCATTGTAAATTGTAATGTGTAAATCGTAAGGTGTAAAGTGTAAAGTGTAATTGCTGTTGTTGTGAGCTATTGGAATAGAAATTCATCAACAGGCGTAACAAATTTATACACTCTACGCTATTTTTTCAAAGCTTCACGGCATAAATACAAATAGCTTGGGCACGGCTTTTCTTCTGTGTACTTTGTGCCTTGTACTTTGTAAATTGTAAATATTCTTTCATAGTTTTCTTTCAGCAAAACACAGCAGAGTTTGAAGTCGTCCATTTCAAATTTAAAGGTACAAAATTTTTCGGGACGTAGTCTTTTGACGAATTGACAATGTAAAATGTACAATATAAAATGTCCTGTCGCGTAATAATACATTGTATAATTTGCTACATTTTACTGTATTATTAAGTTGGCCATTTTAGATTCTAGATTCTGCTTATGCGTCTGTCACCTGATTCTTTTCTACGACCATACGATCACACGATCAAAACTGGGTAAAAAAAGGAACTTTGACCTTTTGAACTTTCCCCTCACTGTTCTGAGGACTAAAACACAAGCATTGTTTCCATCACCTCTGGGTCTGGCCTCTGGTCTGTATCTATCTGAGTCTGAGAACTAATGCATATTTTTCTGATGATTCATTCATCAGATCCTTCTCGTTATCCATTTCCATTTCCAGTTCCACGTATAGACAAATAATACATACATAAAACATGTATCTTGCTCCTTTTTTCTCTTGTCCCTAGAGCCATCAATAAAGCAAGTTTGGAGTTTGGAGTTTAGAGTTTAGCATTCAACTTGACTTTTTCTCGGAAATCGGACAAGAGTGTCCCCTACCAATACACTCCAGTGCTCGCTGCTTTGTTCTCTGTTTTCTGTTCTGTTTCTATTTTACACGTTTGTAAGCTCTTTATTCTTTCCTGCGCATACAAATAAGAGGGTTTTCTATATATAGCATGTACTGAACAGTAGACATTGGACATTAGGCAAAGGAAATTTTCTCGAGCTTCTTTTTAGAGAGGACTGATCCGTATTTTACAAGTCTGCATCATACATCAAACATCATACATCACACATCATACATACTAGAAACGCTATTAAATATTGAATGACGGGTATTTTTTTTTGTTTTATGTGCAAATTTACTTATTTATTCATTTGTTTCACGTGAACTTTCATACACATAGTATAATGGCACAATGACACAGTGTCTAGTGTCTAGTGTGCAAAGTACAGGGTACAGACTACAGTCACATTGAAAATTGGAAGGAAAAGGGAAGAGAAAAAACTGGAAAACTGGAGCACACGCGTCTAATATTTTTTACCCATGCTAACCACTCACAACTCACCATTCACCATTCAATCTAACATCCAACATCCAACCATTCTTTTGTATTCTTTTCCCCCTGTCTCTCTTTGTACTGTGTACATTTTAGACTGTATACACTGTGACATTGAACACACAACACACAGTTCTTATGCTCTGTGCTGTGCATGCAGAATCTAAATTTAGTTGTGGATGCAGAATGTAGAATGTAGTATGTAGACCCGTCACATCATTCAATTCGCACACTGTAATGTTCAAAGAGGACAAGAGAAAGTAGAAAGTAGGCAGTAGAAAATAGAAAATAGACGGTAGAAAAAAGTTGCACATGGGAGACTCCGGTTAATATCCCAGTATTATGTATTATTATGTACAATGTACATACTACATACAGTGTGCATTGTAAATTTGTATGTCTTTGCGTATCCATGTTCAATGCTCATTGTTCAATGTTCAAAGCTTCGCGAATTTTGTGGATCTATGTGTGCTGTGTAGAATGTACACGGTAAAGCTAATATATGCACACATCAACAGCCTACAGCCTACAGCCTACACTCTACACACATATTTGCTCACCTCCTTCATTTCCCATTCAATTTTTAATTAAATTCATAGGTGTGTCAGCAAACACTGACTAACTCTATGCTGATGCCCATGAGTCACACTGGTGATAGAAATAGAACATTGTCATGCATAGTATAATAGTCTGACAGACGGGCTGACGGGCTGACGGGTGGACGGACGGAGGAGCAGTTAGATTTGTTTATCTTATTTACAGTTATTAGATGAGTGTTCATTGCCCATTGTCCGTTGTCCGATGTCCATGTAAATATGTCACTGATGACAACGACAACGATATCAACAAGGTTGAATAAACATGTAGGTCAACATCACGATCACCAGTCAACAGACAACATTACTCATAATATTACTCTACTTGATATTTGATATTTGATATTTGATATTGTATCTCAAATCCCGATCTCAAAGTAACATTTTCGCTACCACTCCTCGTCCTCGATATTGCCATCGGCAATATAAACACAACACATCAAGTAACCTAAAAATACTTGTGGTCAGGAAAAGCTGAGTGAGAAAATAACAAGTTGATGTATTTATCTTGAATCATGAGTCACACAATGACTCTAAATTTCAAATCTCACGTATTTTACAAACTCATCTTGTCAATTTTCGACTCTTTAATTTTTACATTAAATCCTCCATCCATCTATATTTGAAAAGAGAGTGAGAAGGGAGAATTCCGGATTCCGGACTCCGGATTCCAGAATTGAGAGAAAGCAAAACCAGCAGTTGACAGTTGACAGTTACGAGTCAAGTGCACGTGATTCTGAAATTCCAAGATTCTGGGAATCTGCAATTTAATTTTAATTTTAATTTAAACCACTTGCTTGAAAATTAAGGTGGACGTTGACATATGAAAAGATAGACGATAGAACCACCAAAGCCCAAAGCCCAAAGCGAGCTTTAAAATTGCTAAGCTTGTGCGTACGTCTCAGACTAAGTCGTACATTGTAAATTGTACATGGCATAAGCACAGGATATCCTAATATATTATGTATATCTTATATCTTATATCTGCTCCCTACATTCTGCATTCTACATACTCTGATCTTCTATCCCAGTTGAGCGTGAGATGAACAAGACGGTGAACGGTGAGGACGTGCTGCTGTACACTGAACGCTGAACATAATGGAAAATTTACATGGAACAACGATGCGCCATTCCTGCAGAGACCTTCCAACAGAATTAATTTGCATAGCTGACATTCAGCAGGATACGAGACTATGAACCTACGAAACTACGAGACTCAGAAACGGAGAAAGTGAAAGAGAAAAAACGAGATGGTGAGAAGAGAAAAGAGATACGACTTGAAGCGGGGAGTAAAATGGAATTCGTGGAATTTTTATTTTTTTCATATATTATACATTAGACATACATTAACTGCGTGACATAATGCACAACTCATACCAAATACACATCCAGGAAGCCCCAGGAAGCTCATTATCCGGAATCTAGAATTTAGAATCTGGAAGATCTTGAACATTGAAAATACTTACAAATAACATATTACATAATATTAACATACAATAAATAATAATACATGAGATATACGCATCTCATCTCATCTCATCCAATATTGATTAGCCTGTCATTTAAATTCTTCATCCTCAATAAAAGTATTATTATTATTATTTCAAATGCGCTTGAGTTAAGTTCATCTAATCCCCATTTGTCAACTTTTGTAAATGTAAACATTTGTACGATATAAATTCCCATGTAATTCAAGTAATTCAAGAACCAGCTGAACTGAACTCGACTGAACCTAACTGAGCTTAAACACACAGAACAAAGTACACAAATTTAGTAGTCATTCTAAGAGGAAATAGGATCACCCTACACAAAACAAAATCAAATAAATGAATGAAACCGCATTTCCATTGTATATACTCTATACTCTATACATTATACATCATTCGCAGAGAGACGAGTGTGATTTACTTATAAGGAAAATCGGTTCAAATTACATATGGCACAATTGTCAACTTTGTATTAAATCCAACTAATTTATCAATTATAAATTAGTTTCCAAATACAAATACAAAAACAAAAACAAACAAAGACAGAGGCAGAAAAACAGTCCCAGTTGTTTTTGTTGTTTTTTGGCCGGGTGCCGTAACCTTTTAATCACTATACAGATAATTACACTGGAATTTACTTTTAAAGAATCTATTTTCCTCGCCTTTGATTTTTGAACTGTGCCCTGTTTCCTATTTTGTACTTTTTATGTTCAACTGCATAAATCACGTTAACATTTTTCATAGTATTCTCATAAATTCTAGTATTTTTAATTCTCATTTTTTATAAAGCGCTCAGCATTTAAAATTTAAAATTAGCACCAACATTTTTTGCCATGTTTTGAATTGCGATATTTGAATTTTGAAGCTTGCAGGTTTAAAGCTATACAACTTTTGTGGCCACTTCACAGTGCACAATGCAGTAAAAAGCAGAATTGACAGAGTTAACCTTTTCCAAGCGGCTCTAATTTGAAATCATTTTAATTTTAGCCGTAGTTATAAAAATGTTATTATTAAAAATTTCGAATTAAAAAATATTGAAGAACCACTGTGGACGGAACACAGGGGAAAATATTTTCTAAAACGAGTTTTAAAGCACTCATTGAGGGGAAATTGTATCCGACTGATAAAATCCAGCAATTTTTAAAATGACGCCTAAAGTCGTCATCCGTCCACAGAATGGTGAAACAAATTTATACAAAAGTCGTCATTCGTATTTTATGAATACCAAACAAATTTCGACTTTTGGCGTCACCAGACCAACACGATTTACAAAAAATTTCGACAAAAGTGGTCAACCGCTTGGAAAAGGTTAAATACACAGCAAAATACACATATTTTCTCCAGATTCCAGATCCTGGATTTCACATGACTTGTACATTTATTTTTTTACACCCGCCCTAAAATGTCCCTAGTATTTTTTCTCGTATAATGTTAATGATTCTCTTTCATCCTTTTATGGGAAATTTTTACAGAGTTGCTGTTGTTGTTACTTGTGTTGTAATAAATGTGTAATGAAGAGGAATGACAATTAATCTGGTAGTGGCATACACACATGGAAAAGCATATACACAGTACACAGTACACACTACACATTACACATGCAGGTACATAATACATAAGGAGTGAAATAATTTAGTCGACACAGTATGTTGGGAATTCGGAAGTTGGAAGCTAAATTCCAAGTGTAACTGTAGACTGTGGACTGTGGAGAGTGGAGAGAAAGAATCATGTTGGTTCATGTAGTTCGATTAGAATTTAGAATACAGTGTTATTTAGTCATAAATAATTCTAGATTCTAGATTCTAGCGTCTAGCGTCTCGCGTACCTACGAAACGACGACCGTCGACCTACGACTTTATACAGTTTGTAGATGAATACACATGTGAACTTTTAAGTACTGACTACGGAGTTCTAAATACTAAATACTAAATACTAAATGCTCAATGCTAAATTCAAGTACTAAATAAGCACATGCAGAATGCAGCAGGCAGCATGCTTCTCGTTTTTTTCAACTAAATATTTATTTATTTATCTGTACATATTTCTACTCTTTCTAGTGTCTAGTGTCTAGTGTTAAAGCAGGTTTGAAATGTAAGAGAAAAATCTGGATTATTGATTACTTACCGGACTCCAGCAACACTAACTTGAAAAGTTGTATAATCTTAACTGTAAACTGTAAACTCTAAATTATGAGTTGGAGTTGGAGTTGAAAATTGACTTCGTCAGTTCCCTCAGTTTTTTTCCAATTAAGAACTGCGACAAAATCAAGTGAACGAGAGTCAAACTTATATAAGCCACAAACAGACTCCAAATCAAATCAAGCCAACTCGACTCGACTCAAAACTCGACTCGACTCAAAACTCGTCTCAAAACGAAAAATCACACTGACGGCGAATCAAATTAAAATGTGAAGGAGAAGCACAGCGAGAGAATGTAGATTGTAGATTGAACGTCGACATCCGAATTTTCCACATGTGTTTGTTTACACTCTGACGATTGTGATTTCACTCTTCTTCCCTCAACAAGAATTTGAATTGTTTGACTTTTAAAATTGTTTTCCTTTTTTCTTCCCAATTCCCAGCTGCAGCAGCTCCAGCCACAAAATTTCCAGTTCCAGCGTCTTCCAATTCCTTCCAGATTTTATTGGAGACAAGTTCAAGTTGAGTGCTGTATGGAAAAGAGGAAAGAAGAAACTGTCTTGAGATTTGATTTGGCTTCCTTTGGCTATCTTTCCATTTGGTTTGGTTTGGGTTGGTTTGGTTTAGCTCAGTGTAAATGTTTTCCCCATTCACAATCTTCACAATCTTCCTCTCTCATCCACTATGGTTTTTTGTTTTTCACAATGCCTATGTAATAACACTTGGATTTGAACAATAAGGTAAATGTAGAAAATAGAGACGACGTGATAGTTGATAGTTGATAGTTGAGTGATATAAAGAATAAAGATATGTAGAATTTTTAGTGTATAATATATATATGGAATCCAGCGTACATGGAGTATGGAGTATGGAGGAGAAGAGTGGATTTCAGTTGAGGGGAAAATACAAAATACACAGAATATTGAGTGTAGATTGTAGACTGTAGAGTATATTTGGATTTTTTGTCTCTATGTGAAATGAAAATCTCCTGAAAGTCTCCCTCCCGAATCTTTTTTCCCGTCTTCCTTCCTTACACAACACAGTTCAGAGTTGGACTGATCGGTAGGGCTGCGTGCTGCTGGAATAAAACTGATATGCCACTACTACCACTACCACTAACACTAAGCAATGAGTGAGAAAGGCGATGCAGGACGTGTAAAAGCTACAGGAGGCTCCGACGACTTGCTCCACTGAATTCTCTCTCCGTCGCTCTGGGAACATATTGCATCCGATTCTATCGCATATCGCAGCGTCGTATACAGTGTAGTAAGGGCATTCTATTGTGGAGATTATAACAGAGTGGTGTATATGCTGTACACTGTACAGCGTACATTGAACATGCACCTTGTATGTATACAGTGTAGACTGTAGAGTGTAGAGTGTAGGGTGTGCAGCCATAAAGTAGAAAATGTGAAAGCGCAGTTCAGTTTCTCCTCTGAGTATACACTACTGTGCTCTGTACGTTGTACAGCGTATCGATGTACATGCAGGATAAATGTATTAGGCATAGGCGATAAAATATGGAAGTGAGAATGCATATTGTTGTAGTTTCCCCATCTCCTAAATTTATTCAATCTGCCGGCACTTTCTTCTTCCCCATTTCTAGTTCCTACACTGCATGCTTCACACTGTATTCAATACACTTTATGCATAATATAAAAAATAGATCCAAAAACCTACGTACATATGGTATTTGTATTCGTGGTGGTGGTTTTTCGGGGAAAAATACAGTGTGCAGCAACAACTACTTCCTCCTTTACATCATTATATAAAAGAAAGTCAAAAATACAGAAATACAGGGCAAAATATTTAACTACTTGATAAACTATTTCAAAAAGACACCTTTGATAAATCCTAAATTTATCAAAATTTTTCAAGTATTTCTCTGTTTCTCTAAGCTCTGAGTTAATATTTTATGGAGGTGGTTCTTGTGTATAAAAAGTGCTGTTTTGTCAATTAAAAAGGGACTCTCACTAACTTTTTTTTACTACGAATGAGATCGGAAAAACGTAAGGAGATGTGCGGAGTTTGGGTTTCATTTAATGCATGTGGACCCTGGACGAATGGATGGGTGCATACTGTATTTTGTATTGTGCATGGTGAACGGAGTATGGAGTATCAAGTAGGGTGTTTGGACATGTAGCATATAGCATGTTGATTGAGTTTGCGCAGAATGGTGCACTTTCTCCCCATTCTTTGCCTCGCTATGTCATGTACAATGTACAGTGCATATGAGACGATGTGGGTGTACTGCATATTGCCTGTGTATTTTTTATACATGTGGGTATAATTTTCATGTGTACTCTGTATTGTACATTGTATGTTGTATGTTGTGTATATGAAGAAAGACGGCAGTTTGAGTGGTGCGAGCAAAAGAGAGGAAAGCAGGAGACAGAGACAGAAAGTGAGAGTGAGCAACAGCAGTGGGTCCACAATCTAGAATTCTAGAATGAGCCAGAGTATTAATAGTAGTGGTGATGGTGATGGTGGTAGTCTTAGTATTGGGAGTAGTGGTAGTGGTAGTGGTAGTAGAGAGTAGAGGAAAAATCCCAAGTAAAAGTAGGAACCTCAATGGAGGTAATCATCTTTTCCCTTTAAACTTTTTCCTCTTTTCTACTCTTTTACTTTTCTACTCTTTTCAAAGCACAAAGCACAAAGCACAATGCCAGTACACATGTATACTGTGTAATACAGAGAATGGATATATAATGTATATGTAGAATGTAGAGGGGAACAAGTAAGAGCAGAAGAGGGCGAGTGTATGAGTAGTGGATATGGATAGACATTATATTCATTCACAAGCTGTTATGTTATGCATCCACGTAGAACGTAGAGTATAGGCTGTAGAATATAGAATGAACGAAACCAATTGAAGGAAATTGTACATTGTGCATTGTGCATCCTCTCCCTTTCTCACTCACTTTCTCCTCTCTCAACTCAACTCAAACCAACTGAGCTCGACTCAACTGGAGTGAATTGGACTTGAATCAACTCCAAAGAAATCCACATTGTACAGTACAGAGTGTAGCACACTTCTCCATATGTCATCTGTCTCCCTCTGTCTCTCTCAATGTTCTCTGTTCCACAATAGAAAACTGGAGACAAGATTCTTCTTTTTGTCAATTCTCTTGGATCAACTATGTCTACAGTCTACAGTCTACAACTAGAACTAGAAGTAGAACATAGATTCATAATTCAAATACTAGAATGACAATCCTCATCAGTCGCAGTATCATTATCAGGATCATTCTCAAAAGACATGAGACATGGGAAAAATTAACGCATAATGTAAAAAACAAACAGATGTACCTATGCAGACAAATATGCATGTTACAATTTACGAACCACTCACAATGTTATGGCTAATGGATAATGGATATGTTACATCGAACATTGGACAATGGAAATAAAAACTGTATGTCAATCCGAGTGCCAGTGTCTTTTTCCCCATATTGTATTCTATTGTATTAGCCATGTTTTAAAATATGCATGTGAAGCATTTTACTTTGATTCTCTAGAAACTTGGAAACTTGGCCAGAATTCAGAATATTCTTACCGATGGGAATATATGTACATAGTACATACTACATACACCAGAAACAATATACAGTACAATACACGGTAAATGTATTGTGTACAGTGTACAGTGTGCAGTTTATAATACAAGAAAGGGCTAAAGTAGTGAAAGTAGGGAAAGTGGAAATGAAAACTGTGCAAGTTGAGAAAATATGGAGAATGGAGAAATGTGAAAAGCCACCATTGCCATTTCAATACATTAAGTTTAAGGTCTACGTTCTATGTTCTACCGTCTACTGTTGAGTGTCGAGTGTCGAGTGTTGTGTGTTGTGGGTAGTAGTGAAAATGGGAAAGCGAAAGAGAGACCAAGGCTTTGGCACTTATAACTTGGGCACCGTACAACTCACAGCAATGTTAAGTACTCCATCTCCATTGCCATTCTCTATTCTCGGTTCTCGGTTCTCCATTCACCAGTCTTTTTCTTTTTCTCCTGTTCTCTTTTCTCTGTACATGTCAAATGTAGATACCCTGAATAAGTATGGAAAAAAGAAGGGAGGACAGAACAGAGGAGTCAAGACTCAATACTCAAGACGAGATGGATTTTCCTTCTTTTTGTCCTACTTTTCACTCTTGGCTGATTTTCCTTATTTTCTTCTCATTTTCACTCTCAGCTCCCAGCTCTCAAATCTCACAGTCTTCAGACTCTGGATTCTAGACTCTAGACTCAGGTAAATTCTCTTCATTCTTCATTCATCTTGCTTCTTTTCTTGTTTGTGACCACTTCTCACTCCTTCTCTTGTCATCCTTTCTCCTTCTTCTTCTTCTTTATGGGCATTTCGTGATCTCTGTGTTTTTCACTTTGAAGCGGGAAATGGGAAATGGGGAATGGGACGAGCTTTCAGTTTCTTGTGAACAAGAGAAACATGGTGGAGTGTCCAGGTAAGGAGTTGGGAATTGTGGATTATAGATTGGGAATTAGAAATCGGAAATAGGACACGTGGCTTTCTGACCTCGCCTTTTGTTCTTTTATTATAAAAGTAATCTTTTCTCACCAGGTATTTTGGATTCGGATTCCGGTTTTTGGACTGTCCTAAAAAGTTCAAAAACCGGAGTGAGTGGTAAATGGTAATAATCCAGATTATCGGTTGTTGTTAAATTCTTGTACTGTTGACTTTTGACTCTTTACTCTTGACTCGTGGTACTTGGTGTATTGTGCTTATACATGTGTGCTACTTATATGTACTGTACGATATGGTTTGCAATGAAATTAGTATTCCATGCAAGTACGGACGATTTATATAGATTTTCTGTAGGTTTATGACTCCTGCATTGGCATCAATATCAGCATCAGTTTCAGCATCGGTGTCGGTTTTGGTTCCGGATTCGGCATTCCCAATGATATTAAACAAGGTCGATCGTCTAATGTGAAAAAACTTGGGTGAGTCGATTAAATTCTTAGTGAGAAGTGAAAAGTCTGTATACTGTATACTGTTCTCTGCTCAATGCTCACGTACATACGGTTTGTACACGTATGTGGACTTACTAGTAAATGGAGTTATCCATGATCCAGGATTTCCAAGGACATAAATTATTGTTAGGCATTAGGATGAAACTAAAGTCGTAGATATTTTTCTGAGGTGTAGATTGTAGATTGTAGTGTGTAGAGTGTAGAGTGTAGAGTGTAGAGTGTAGAGTGTAGAGACTAGAGAGCAGAGAGTAGAGATGCTGACTTGTGAGAGAAAGAGATCGAGAAGGAGAAGGTTTAGGATATGACGCAAGGTTTTTACTATAGGATTCATACGGCGTGTTGTTTATTTCAACTCCAATTCAACTGCGGACATCATTCGTATAGAATTCAAAGATGATCAAATTCTTTTTCTCTATAGTTTATATTTTATGCTACGCGCAAATGTACCTTGTGTGAATAGAGCATAGAGCTTAGGTATTTTTTGGATAGTCGACTTATCTAGATTCTAGATGCTAGAACCTAGATTCCAGAAGAAGCGGCTGTTGGATATCTAAAAATAATGTTATTTCACACCATCACCACAGCTCTTATCCCTCTTTTTATTTCTCTCAAACGTGTTGTTGTCCTAATAAAGTCATGTGGTGTACTGGAACTACAACTCGAACTGGAACTGGAACTGGAACTGAAACTGAAACTGAAACTGGAACTGCAAATGCACCGCACCTCTGCACTCTGCATTGTACATCCACAATCCACAGAGACAGTGTTGTGGTTTCATTTTATTTTATCTTGTTTTCCATTCCCATCTCTCGAGTTTCTATGAGTATTTAGTAGTCCACAGGACGAATATCCCTTCCTCCCTGTCTACTGTCTACTCTCCGTTGCCATAGCTGTTTCTATCTCCAATTTCCTCTTACTCCGTGTTCTACATTCTATATTATGTATTTTATATGCATATTCTGTATTAAAATTGATTCCCTTTTCTTTCACTACGGTAT
The DNA here is from genome assembly GCA_034698265.1 of Sminthurinus aureus. NCBI lineage: Eukaryota > Metazoa > Arthropoda > Collembola > Symphypleona > Katiannidae > Sminthurinus > Sminthurinus aureus. The sequence continues at coordinate 6,343 of JAQGBH010001054.1, read as the reverse complement.
GGTACACGTTGAACTTTGATACACCTACATGTTTGAACAGAGTACATTGTACATTGTACATCCTTGATACTTGAAACTTGATATCCCCTGATATTTTTCTATTCCTTGTTCCTTTAGGGAAATTTTACCGTCTGTTTTCTACTTTTTACTTATTTCTACTGCTATAGATTCTAGAATGTAGAAAGTAGATTCTGAATCCGAAACCAACCGTAGACGGAAGAAAGGAAGAAAGGCAGGACAGAATTTCAAATATCAATAATATTTATTTATTAATGCACCTCGTGTATTTGTGTATGATGTATTGTATGGTTTATGAAATAGGAGATGAAGAATAACATGAGAAATCCACTTTTACATTGTACACTGTACATAGTACATTCATCATCCGTTAACAAGAAGGCAAACACAAAAGATAAGAACATGTATCTCATGTCTTGTGTCTATTTTATCATCAAACATCAAAAGTAACTCTTTTTCTATGGTATTTCTGTAATTTTGCTCTTCTTGCATTTTTTTATTCATGAATCATGATATAAATTCCACACGCCGAATCTATAATCAATAACCACCCTTTGATCATTAATCATTAAAGATTATGCTAATGATTCCTAGTTTTCATGTGTGTACTTTTTATAAGGTCCTTTCATCTCGGAGTTCTATATTCTTGTGTTTCTTATTTTTATTTCTACTTTTAGTACATTATCTTCTTCAAAAATTCAGTGATTTTTCTCATGTCTTCCGTCAATTTCGACTTGGACTTGCTTCTACGAATACTTTGAAACCTAAAACACATGCTTTCGTCGCTGCGCTTTTTTAAAAAAGCATTAGAATGGCTGGATTCAAATTCAAATTCAAAAGGCAATGAAATTTACCTACATCCTACATGTATAATAATCCAGAATCCAGATGAATATATTCCGCATCTTCATTAATAAAACATCAACTTTTACTTTCTACACCCCGTATTTTCAGAGATAATACTCAAGCGGATGCTACTGCTGCTGCTGATGCTGATGATAGTGATTGTGATCAATTATGCATTCGGTTGAAATCTCAAATCTCAGTAGACCTCGAAAACTGAGAAAGTTGTACACTTAAGCCTTAAGAAAGAAAATGGAAATGGAAAGTAAAAGTAAAAGGGTGAAATGGGAAGTGGAAAGTAAAAGGAAATGGAAAATGCAAGTATCAAGTATGCTTCTTTCTTCTTCGTCTACTAATCTCAAATCTCAAGTCATCTATCCATTATCCATTATCCATCGTCATCTACATTCTACTTAACATGCACAATTCACAGGTATGTATGTAATTTTTGGTGTACCTTTTGTATTTTGTACCTACTTGTTGAAGCGATAAGGAAACCTTTCCTTTGATCCTACATATTTAGCACTGTATGGTACTTTGTACTGAGAATAATACAATATAAACGATACACACTTGATATGGTACTTGTATCATAAATCATAAGTCATTCGTATAGCTTGAGCTTTTTTATTTTGCACCAAGGAATCGATTGAATGGGAGAACCGACTTTTGTTTATAAATACGCACTTGTTGTTTGTGCCTTGGTGTAAGCAAACACACGGTATTTGGTATTTTACGTTGATAGTAGATACTAGGTACTAGATACGCTTCACCTAAATCATAAATCATCTGCTTATACTATGTTCCCGCTTTCCACCCTTGAAAACGGGAATGTAAATATTTTGCTCAGTATCAAATATTTTAGTATATTTTGATTAAAATGCACACTTGAAGTCACTACAAAATTTCTCCATCCACACATCCATACATTCGTGAAGAAATAAGTCCAGGTTCAAGGTTTAGGATTCAAGAACAGAAGGTTCTTGAGTCTTGAATCTTGAACCGACTCAAGTTGAATGAACACTGAAAATTGAAAACGACCAGTAATGCTCAAAAAAGTAGTATGGTAAAAATACATGGAAGTGGATAATTTGTGAGTGGATTTAATACCAAAAGATAAAAACATGTTGTATTTTCTATTTACTGTTTACTATTTACTAGAGAACAGGTGAGCTTTTGGAGAGAACGGAAAAGCATACACTATACTTACAAGGGAAGTTTTTCACATTTTACCCTCGGATCGAGCTGAAACTTGGCACACTTGTTCCTCTAGCCACATGTACTTCAACCCTAAAGGCATTTTACTGTATTTTCTAATTTCGAATTTTTATGAATTTTTATGAATTTTTATGAATTTTTGAAAATTTTGAAAAATCACTGAAATCGAAAATCGAGATTTTCGTATTGGATTTACCAAGGGGAACTTTTGAACTCAAAGGGGGGGTACGTTCAAATTTTAATTTTAAGCAACTGATAGATACATGTACACATTGTATGATTCTTAATCCCGAATTCGATGGGCCAAGTCCAAAATGACAGATTCAAAATCATGTTTGAGTACTTGTAAATTGTAATGTCGAAATGTTAAAAACAGGAAAAATCGTCATTGACAAAAATGTTCCTACTTTTCACATTTTGACATTACAATACTTTGAGTTCAAAAGTTCCCCTTGTTAAATCCAATACGAAAATCTCGATTTTCGATTTCAGCGATTTTTCAAAATTTTCAAAAATTCATAAAAATTCGAAATTAGAAAATACAGTAAAATGCCTTTAGGGTTGAAGTACTAGTGGACAGAGGAACAAGTGTGCCAAGTTTCAGCTTGATCCGAGGGTAACATGTGAAAAACTTCCCTTGTTAGTATATTTAGTGCTGCTGCTAAGTAGCTCATGTAATTTAAAGATTCTGGAACTGGAGAAAATTACAGCTTCCGCAAGTTGGAGAGGAGACTATAATTGGTGTAGCCTTATTATTGGTGCTCTTAGCTCTGATTGTGAGCCCAACGGTTTATGTAGAAATATACAAATTACAAATGTAGAAACGTAGAAATAGGAATCTGGGTACTGGATATTGGATACTTTCTCTACATTTTCATTTCATTCTTTCTTCTATGTCTGTATTATGTAGGTATATTGTGTATGCTCAATGCTCATGGTGAAGTAGATGTAGACAAATGAAAAGTGAAATAGTAACAAAAGTTCTTTTGTCCAGAATCTAGAATCTAGAATCCAGGATTTTATTCACTTGACTTGTCTAAAAAGTAGGAGAAAGAAAGGAGAGAGAAACTAATTGTACTAATTGTGCCGAGTCAATGTAGCTTCTATTATGCGGATGGGAAACTATAAATCTTGTTCCTTTTCCACTTTCTCCTCGCTTCTCGATAAATTAACTTGCTGATGTGCTCATATATTTATATTTACATTTGCATTTACATTTTTGGACCATGTTCCATCCACCATCTACCTGATTTTTCTCCCAAGTCTTAAGTAGATCAAGATACATGACACGTGGAAAGGAAAACGTAGATATTTACTATCTACTATCTACAATCTACAACTATTACGCTCATACATATGTATGTTGGTTGTTGTTGTTGTTGTTGGTGCTGACTCCCGATTTTTCACAGTTCTTCAATTCAATTCACTTCAATTTTCAGTACAATGGAATGAACTGGAACTAACCATAAAACCCGCAAAAAAAGAAAATAGAAAATACGAATGAAAGTAAACAAATTGAAAGGTATATGTGTACTGTTGAGCACTGAGCGGAAAATCTTTCTTCTATCTTCTCTCTCTTTTCATTTCAAATACTTTTGCCCACTTTGCTAAATATTGCTGTAGTTTTTTCCTCTTTTTCCTCTTTGTTTATCCTCGTCCTCTGTTTTCTGTGTTCTGTTTCTTCCCTTTCCGTTTTCAAAGAACTGGGTTTCTTTCTATTTAGAATCCAAATTCGGTGAGTAAAGCCGAATCTCAGCTCTCAACACTCAGAACTCAGCATCCAGCACCCAAAGAGTAGATATCGTCATTTTTCACCCTTCACAGCCTTTCTCCAAACATACACATTTGAAACACCACACTTGGTCCTTCACTGTCCATTGAATCCCACGATTACACTATACACCTAAACACAATACACGATACAGTATGTAGTTATTCCTCAATTCTGACTGGTATGATGTTTAACACAAGCTCAAACGCTCCAACGCTCAAACGCTCAAATTATAGCACAGAATTGAACTGGGCAGCAATCTTCTCTCTTTTTTTATCCTAAAAATCCCTCAACTCTGACGGCATCAAACGATACACTTAAACATGAGTTTTAAGGTTGTTTAAACCAAGGGTAATTTGAAATCAGCAAAATGGTTGAAAATCGAACGGGGATAGAAAATAGAAAAGCTACAAACTTCCGAGTTTTAAGCTTTGACTTTTGTCTACATTTCAAATATGGCCATCTGTCTGTGGTCAAGATAACTTTTGAAAGTGTAATTTTAATTGTATTTTTTTAGTACATGCTGATTGATTTTGTGAAATGATTTCAAATTTCAATATTGATTATTATTTTGAAGCATGTTTTATTTATTTTGCGTGTGCTGTATTTTGAACTTGAGTTTAATTCAGAATTTATCAGAGATATTGGTTTACCTTTTTGTCTGTTACCTAAAAAGAAATAAAGAGTAAAAAGACTGGAAAGTTGCAGATACGTCTGAGGATGGCAATAGAAACGGTAATGTTAACGGTCCAGATTCCAGATACCAGATAATTTCACGGGGAATAAATCCAAAAATATGGTAGGAGTGAGTGACGGGTGTAGGAAGGGTTGGATTGGATTGGATTGGATTGGATTGGATTGGGCTTTCTAGTTTCTAGTACGGCTTCTTATTGTCCTTCCAATCAAAAAACAAAGCTTCTTGGATTTGAATCGTATTCCTATTCCTATTCCAAAACCTTCAATGTACTTAGTGCTTTAGTCCCATTCCATCCGATTTCATTGAATTGAATCGATTGGACATATGTACTCACGACCCATGTTCACTACCTACTACGTACTGCCTAGTTGCCAGTAAAATACATGTGACATGTTATTACTCCTATACGCACTGTGGTTTAGGAGCTTGAAAGAGAAGAGAAGAGAAGAAAAGAAAAGAAAAGAACAGGAAAAGATGAAAAACAAAAGTAGGAGCACAGAATCTGTATTATGGATTATGGGTAATGCAAAGGACGTTGCACTTCCATTTACCGGATGAGAACATAATAAAATACAGCTACTAAATTCTCTTTGCCCTTTGTTCCAAAGTATTAAATGTGAAAATCTATCCGATGGCCTTTTATTATGCTTTCACCATTTCCCGTCTTCCGTATTGGACATAGAAATTAGTGCAGAATACAAAATACACATAAGAAGAAACAGACTTGAAAAGTACGGAGTATAGAGTTTTGAGTATCCAGGATACGGAATCTGTAAGACTGCAAGACATTTCTGGTCAACTTGAAATTCAAATTCTTTCTTTTCCACATTTTTATTGATTTTGGTTTCCATAACTCCAACCTCAGCTCACACTTGAGTCTGTACCCAATTGGATTTTGCCATCATTACTAATGGTCTTACGCTATGCACGGAAGCTCAATTTGATACCAGGGATGCTAACGGGATGAATTTTTGTTCAGAGTGTGCATATGACATATGACATAGAATGATTAGGATAAATGTAGCGAGAATTGAGAATTTTTATCGCTCCAGAATCTGGAGTCCAGATCCCTTAAATCGCACATATTAAAAATAAATATGCACAGTTCATGCTCAAACAAGATGAATGTCCAAGCCAAACAATGAAACTGGTAAGATAAAAAATTGAAACCTTAAGCAGTTAAACATTTTACTTCATCATCATAAACAATGAACAAATGTCTATAAAATTAACTTGATGACGCAGAGGTGACATATATGCGGAATAAAATACAATTTACAGGCAAACATTGATTTATTGAAAGCTATTGTGGTCTTAATAAGGTTACTCGTTCCACATTGAACATACACTTAGTACATTACATTATATTATATTATATTACAGTAATAATTATGATTGACCCGAAATTGCACAAACATACATTTTCATACATGATTCAAAATTTTTGAACAGCCATTATTTTACTTACGACAACCCAATTTTTTTCTTTGATTAATTTTCGTCGTGCAAGATGGGAATAATTAATAATATTACATTGAAATAATTTGTTTACATGTTCCCAGTGTTTGGATTTTACATATATGTATACTTACGTGCATGGCATAAAAACAATATATAAAGATACAATGTACGACGTTCATCATTCTTCCTTCATAAAACGAGTAATATTGACTATTGATTCCTTGTTTTCACTGTACACTGTACACTAGACTGGTCCATTTTTCACTTTTTTGGCCAAATCCAGAGTGCGAACCCGTTTTATCGTTCCTTTTGATGTAAGGAACAACCTCTGAAAA
>JAQGBH010001053.1:0-37530 GCA_034698265.1 Sminthurinus aureus | reverse complement strand
GACCTAGATATTCGTAATCAGCGTAAAAAACTGAGTCAGGTAGGATACATGAGGTTCCGAAACTGGTGTAGCACTTGGCGATGTTCCATTGTAAGTAAGTAATACTATAAATGCCTACTGCCTACCTATTCCCTATTACCCATAGCCCATAGTGTTAGATTGTGCATAATATCTAATATCATGTATGCAAAATGTATGGTACAATCTAAATCCGAATCCGAACCCGAATTTATTGTTACATGTGCCCGCATACTTGAAATCCACATAAATAAATAGGTATATGTACGTTGTCCAATGTTATATTATAAACGATAAACCTACATAATACATAATGCATCATTTTATAAATATCTACTATCTACATGCACGAGTAGTTAACTAGTAAGTTACACCTCATACATCACACATCGTTTGATATCACATGTAAACTTTATGTAGTATGTACAATGTACAATTTACAGTATGTTATAGTAAAAGTACACCGATAAATAAATTTCCCAGAGTCTAGGGGTCCAAGAAGAAACATCACAGTACATATAAATAAATAACATTTTACATTTTACAGGTAGGATGTTGTAGTGTAGGATGCAGGATAAAGTCCAGTCGAGAAGTGTACTTTAGCTTGGTTTGGTTTGGTTTCGTTTAGTTTACTTGTACATAATTGACGCAATAGACCAATATTTTTTATTATTCAAATCTCTCCATCTTTTTCTGTCCCCTATTCCTGTTTTTTCCACTCCATTTTTTTTACTACTACTCGTACACCGTATACTCTAGACATATCTGTGTACGACTGGGTACATATTATACTACTCTTGCACATAAAATATAAAATGAAATTCACTGCCGCAGTCAATGGTCTGGTCAACGGACAAGAAACTCATATTATATTTATGAAAAAAAAAATCTGTAACTACTTAAGTAGATAAGTACATACTATGGAGTACAGAGTATAGACTATAGAGCATGTTATTCCTTTTAGTATGTTCTGAGTTCTCAGAGTGTTTTAGACACTTAAAATCAATGCGTGCATGCATATATGTGTGTATGTATGTATGTATGTATGTATGTACGTATGCACATGTATTATGTCATATATGTAATACACACTGTTGTTAATTATTCATCGCTATTTAGGTAATGGACTAGAAGTTAGAAATCTCAAAACGGAGGAAATAAATACTGATAACATATTTTATATGAATGAAATGAAATGTGGAACATTTTTGTACAAAAAAAATTTGCCAAAACTTGAATAGTTTATGTAGTGGTTGTTTCCTTTCATGTCTCTCATCTATAATTCATACATATCTAGGTAATATGTATTCCTATTGTAAAAAATATGTACTACCTACCTCTTTTTAGAACGTGAATGAAGGCACTACAAATTTTTTGTTGAGCTATTACAAATGATTCCATCAAATGTTATACATTATACAGTCTATAGTCTACAATGAGACAAAAATGTCGCCACTAATCTATATACTTTGTACATAGTACATAATATATTATATTATAGTAAATAAAACAAAGCTTGAAAATCATTTAGGCTATTTAATTTTCCCTGAGCTTGTTTTGTATAATGTTTCAAAGTTTGGAAATGCCCATCATAATAGTTTTTTCATTAAAAAAAATTGTGGAAACAATGACAATGACAATGACTAGGAAAATGTCAAACCATGTACCACAATTTGATATACCATGTATAGCATATCACATAGTGTATAAAGTATAAAGTATAATGTCTGCAGTGACAATGACAGTGACGTGTTGTACCTTTTGAAAAAATTGAAAGCATTTATAAAGCCTTTGTAATCACCAGAGCTCTAAGCTTCCTTGTGATGAGTTAATATACTTACTTAATGTATAATACGCCTCATATACTGAATTCTCAACACTCAATACTTAATGCTCATTATTCATCATGTTTGGCACACATCACTCCTCTCTGCAGCTTAAAGTCAAATTATATTGCTCTTCAACATATTTGTTTATGTACTTTTAGAAATATTTGGACACAAAAATACAAGATATTATTATTCTTGTATTAATGACAAAAACTAATGAGCAACTTACTTGTGTGTGATGTGTGTTATTTTTATGTTTACATTTGACATTACCAACTAAACTAGCTAAAGAAAGTGCAGTTTTATTGTTAGACGTATTTGTAATAATTACCATTACTGTTATAATGAGAATGAGGGAAATCACACGTGGAGTCCAGACTTTTAGTATACTGTACAAGCTCTTCTAAAGTCTTTAGTGTTTAAAATCATTCATTCTTATCCTGACTTTAGACTTTACAATCTTTATAATCTTAAAATCAATAGATTCATATCACCTCCACTCTCCAATCACAATCATTAATACACAAAACAGCACACACCGTGTACAAAATACCAAACAAACGGTGTGTAAACAGTAAACAGCACACAACACTTTTTCTCATTTTTGAAAATCCATTCGGAGGCCTTTTACCTTTTACTCTCCTACGTTACCTATGTACATATACATATTTAAATTTTAGATGGATCGAGTTGACAATCCCTTCCCTATCCAAGCATACGTGTAGATGTATGCTATAACATATTATCTAGTTTTTGACGTTGTGACTTTATATAAAGTCACAACGTTTCCTATATGTCTACAAGTGTATCTATATCTATATTCTATACAAGGTAGATTGAAAGGGAGAGGGAGTGAAGAGTGAATGAGAGACAAAGGAATTACACTAGTGAAGGAGGTTTAGAGTTTAGAATAAAAAAAGAAGAACGGAAGGTCAATTTGTCATGATGATGATGATGGGGAGAAAAAAGGTTTGAGCCATGCTGTTACTGCTACTGTTACTGCTATTGATGATGATATTAACGTACTAAGCTGGAGATATCCCCAGTACAATCGCCCTCCTAGAAAATCTACTTGTTTTTTACCCATACACACTAGACTCTAGACTCTAGACTCTAGGCACTAGACAATACATACAAAAGGGAATCTTACAATTTACAATTTACATATTAAATTCATGTTACATGGACATTGGACATTGGACATTTGAGCATGTGTAATACATAATACACAATTTACAACGTACATTCTACAATGACTGATTTTCACATTTCCAGATTTACGATTTACCATACATGTATAGTATGAAATGGTAAACTTGAAGGTTTGACCATTTCATTTTCAATTAAAACCAAATGTTTAACATTTCCTATTTTGGGCATTTTGAGCATTTGGAGTTTGGAGTTTGGAGTATTATTAGTATTATTAGTATTTAGCATTTAGTGTACTTACTATACACTATACACATATAGATCCTCTATTACAAATTACAAATCAAAATAGAAACATGACTCAAATCTAATTACAAATTAAATTTAGAGAGGAGAAAGAAGGTAGGGAATAGAAAATGATGCAGTGAAAATATCGATAAAGCCAAACTTGAGAAGAAATGGTGCATTGACATTGTACGTGTAGTTTTGGTGCTCAACAAACAACGAACTTTGAGAACCAAAGGGAGAAAGAGAGAGAGAGAGAGAATGAGAGAGGGAGAAAGAAAGAAAGAAAGAGAGCACAAGAAAAGACGAATGAAACATTTAATGGTAGTGGATTTAGTCGTTTGTATAGGTATACAATATACATTATACATGTATAGTTTCTAGTTTCTAGATTCTAGTTTGTAATAGTCGTTCGTCCTTTCATCAGCGCAGTTGCAGACACTGGTGCTCTGACAAATATTGAACTTGTTCCGTACTCCATACATAATACATGAAACAAACTACGTGGATACATGCACAGTTTATAGCGTATATACATACAAGTATCTTCACCCAAAATACCAATTTACATTCTACATTCTACAGTCCGCAGTCTACAGTCTTGTACTTTATCATTTATGTAGCTCCTTGTTGTAAATCAATGTTTGTTTAGTATTTAGTACAAGGTACAAGATACAGAATACAGAATACAGAATTTATACATTGTACACAAGACAGAGAGTCCATCTTGTCCTTTATAACATGTGTGTAAAGTGGTCCAGACTCCAGACTGACAGAGACACGTACACAGTACACAGGAATGAATGGGGATGGAAGATGAAGTTAGTAAGAAAGTAGATATGTGAATGAATGGGACAAGTTAAAGAGATATGAACCAACAACCAACAAACCAGCAGCTTAGACCTTAGACTCTCTCGATTCTCCTCCTGTCTCAGCACGCGCCCTAAGAACATCTTCTATCTTCCTCATTCATTCAATAGCAAGGCGAACGGCGAAGGAGTAGAAGAAGAATACAAAATCCTCTTTATCTCTTCATTTATATTTATGTATTCCGTCACTCCTGCTCTGACCAACTTTCAACTCACCAATCACCAATCACAAATCACTCAACACTCGTCTCTAGACTCTAGACTCTAGACTCTAGATACTACACACTGCGCGACTCTATTATGTACAATGTACACAGAAGATTTAGCGTCTATACTCTACACTCTACACACAACAAATAGAGACTTCTCAAGAGGAATTGAATCAGTTTTCTCATTTTACATCTACAATCTACACATTGATACACATATACTAACTACAAACATGTTTGACTCTATCTATTATCTATTATCTAGTATGTAGAAAGTAAAAGCGGTTCTTATAAAACATGAGCTTCAATCTCAAGACTCAAGACTCAAGTCTCAATTACAAAAAAAAACCGGCCGGCATTCTCTCTTCCCACTTCCCTCCTCTTCTCTTGTTTCACATTTAAATATATGTACATATAACTATCCTACTAAAAACTGACCATTGACCATTGACCATCTGACTACATAATACATAATACATACGCACTACACATGTAGATGAGCAAAACTACAAACTACAAGAAATATCAAACATCAAACATCAAACTAACCACTTACCAAAAAGCCCGAGGGGCTTTTCAAAATTCAAAACATGGACAAAGAATAGATGAATGGATGCATAAATGAATGAATGAGGATCAAGTGTACCTTGTACACTTTATACCTTACAACATACAGTATGCAAACACATCATGGCATATGTAATTAACAAAACTGGAAAAGTACACACACTAATCCATTTATTTTTTGATTTTTGACTTTTGATACTTTGAAAAACTCTGCCTTATCCTCTTGAAAACGAGTCTTGTTCTCAAGTAATAATAATTGCTTTCATAATCCTCAATATTACTATTATTTACTATTTACAGGTTACTGAAATTAATAACTCTATTTATCGACAAAACCTACTTGATTCAAATCCCAACAGTTAAAACAGTTAAAACTCTGCTAATTTTACCAACATTTTATATTATTTATTGGGTTTGGTAGTAAGTAGTAAATAATGAAAAATAGCATGATTTGTACTCTGTATTATATATTATACGTGCACGTGTAACGTGTAATGTATAATGTTTATACAACAAAATTGAGTAAAATAAAGTCAAAGTACCATGTAGATTGTAGACAGTAGATGAACTTGCTGTGGAAGTGGAAGTGGGGAAAGGAAAAGCTAACAACTGACAACAAACAACCTCAATAATAATAATAATAATAGTAAAACATGATACAAATATAGAAAAGGGTAGCAGATGAGTTGGAGTTGGCTTTGGATTTGTGGGAGGAAGACACACACACAGGCAACACACAGACTACACAGAACAAGACAAAGAACTGCAAACACATAAAATCCCCTCTCTGACTCGTCTCGAGTCTCCACTATATTCCCATTTCTCATGTAGTTTCTTTTACAAAAAAATGTAACAGAACAGAACAAAACAAAACAGCCCCCACCCCACCTGCCTCTACATTCTATACAAACATGAAAATCGGAATAAAAAATCCAAAAACATGTACTTGGCACTTGGATTTTGCTTGTTCATGACGCCTATTCAATCATCTAAATTTGTGAGCCCGACCGCGTTTTAAACACGGTCGTACTTAACATGAAAATACTTATTTCAATAAAATTGTTACTCAATCAACTCTTTCATCAATAGGCAGTACCAATCCAAAATGAGTACGGAATAATAATAATACTGCACTACAAACTATGAATAAAGTTAAACTAGCCAAGAAAAGCTGAATTTTTTATTAGAAAAGTCTTACCTTTTATTTGATGCTGCTTCTCTGTGGCTGCGGCAAGTCCTCTTTTTAGGAATTTGGAAATATAAAGATGACAGGCAACGCAATGTAGATTTTAGATTGTAGCACACGACTAGTCCATCCAGTTTTTTTTCTCCCTCGTGAATCTTAAATCTTGAACTTTGTACACTAAAATTAAATGAATGAAAATGATCTTAGACGGAGGAACGGCTGCTTTAAGTCACAAGTGTGGTATTTTATCCTTTGTTAAAACCATGTTGAAAATTGAAAATTTTGATTTGATAACAGAAACTAATTTTCGTTCAATAATAATTCAAAGTTAAATCCTAATTCTACGAGCTCTAAAGTCTGAAGCTCAAGGCTCAAGGCTCAAGAAAAGAAAGGAGAAAGTACAGTGCGAAAAAGGAAAGTGAGTTTTTATTTGGACTGGACTGGACTGGATTTATTGTGGATTTGGGTGTTGGAAAAGCTGAAAAGTTCAAAGAATGAAAAGTTGGGTATGATGTACGGTGTATGTTGGATGTGGTATATAATTTTGTGTGGATGGATGGATGGGTTGTTTGGTTCGGTTTGGTGTCGTCGAGCTCGTCGTAGTCGGTAAGGTAAGATATATAAGGGCGGTCGTTAGTATTGTATTGTAGGTTGTAGGGCTGGGGAGCTAGAGCAAGTTATAACTGGTCTAAAATCTACAGTGTACATTCGACAGCAAGAAAAGTATAGAGACCAGAAGGAGAGAATAGAGAAAGAGAGAAAATTGGTATTAAGGAATGAAAATATAAAATGGGGATTGGCTGACTTTCACCGTGGTCGTAGTCATAATAGTTTTGGTTGTATGTACATTGTATAGTGTATATATTATGTAGTGATATGTTATGCATGTTGTTGAGCTAGTATAATTGTACACTGTGCCTTGTACGTTGTAGATTGTCGTATGCTATGTAAAAGTTGTATGTTTGTCCGTCTACCTGTGCATTTACAAGTGAGCGAGCAAGCAAGAAAAAGAGGAAACAGTGTACGTACAGAATAGAGAATGGAGAACATGAAGGTAGAAATCCAAGGCTAAGCTTTAGAGCTTTGGAAATTTTGAGTTTTGATGGTATAGGTACTTTATATTTTTCATGTAAGAAAAGCGCAGTTGTAGAATTGGAAAAAATTGAAATTTTGTGAGTAAATTCATAACGATTCAAAAATAATCCAGATTTCAATTGTAGTCGCAGTCACAGCTTTAGGTTTGGCTTTCAGGTGTAGCCCTGACTGTGAGCTGAAATACCCGAGATACCCGAGATACCCGAGTTAATTTTTGAAGCAAGGACCGTGCCATGGAAACCAGACCGACTCGTCAAGTTGAGCGGATCGAGGGGCTTTTGCAGCTCAGGGAATGTTTTGCTACATGTTACCATGGAAGATTTTGGACGAAGATTGTCAAGTTTGGCAGTTTAAATGGAGATGAATGGGATGATTGCGTGCACGTTGTGAACTCAAGGCATGAATTCACTCTGACTCTATAGCTTTACTCTCACTCTAGAGTCTAGACTCTAGATTCTATGCTCTATGTTCTGCCTTTTATACATACTCAATACTCAATACTCACAACTTTCCTTCCAACTACCAACTTCCAACATTCAGTATTCATCAATGTACATTGTACATTGTACATAGTACATAGTGTAGTAAGGTTTACAAAAGGTAAAATACAAACTGGAAACACCCCAGCATAATAACACCATTCCTATCCTATACGAATACGAATACGAATGTACAATGTACAATATACATACCGTATTCCTTTATTTCCATCGCCGTTCATACTCGTACTATGGGAAACAAACAATAGAAAACAGCAGACAATCTTACATACGTACAAAGTACCAAGCATACGCAGTCACTACCTATAGCACTATAGCACACTCCAGGCATATAATATATACATGTATGGTGAATACAAATGTTATATGCTATGTTCAAGTACACATAATAACAGTAAAAGTAAAAGGTGAACTTCCAACTTCCTACCAACTCCAATTTGAGGGAAAGCTATCTAGACTCTAGACTCTAAACACCAATGCATACACTAGAGCAGTAGACAGAGAGAGAGAGAATGCAGACGTACAGCAGACCAGGCCAGGCCAGGGAAAGCCAGAATGCTGTAAGTTGGAAACTCAAAAAGTATGTAAAATAGTACGTTCGTCTGCAGACTACACCATTAGCGTACGATATTTAGTATTTACCATATACATAAACAATAAAAACACTCTTCTTTCTCTTTACTCTTGACTATGGCAGACTTTGACGTCGACTTGGATTCGAATTTGAATTTGGATTTTGTCGCGATGCACTTTGCGGAATCTGAATTCTGAATACAGCAATTTCTCAAGTATTTGGTATTGCTACAAGCTACAAGCGACGAACAGAGAATAAAATATTTACGTAAAGAGTAACTTGTTATATTATATCATGCCACACTTTAGTGCTAAATAAACTCGTGTCATTTTATTTTGGGATTTTGGATATTTAAGCTAGAAACTAAGCAGCTGACCAGCTCATTCATAAACATTCACCTCATTGCCTTTCAATTGGTGAATTTTTTGAACGAAAATGGCAACGGCATGTCATAAGTCATAAAATATCATAACTTATGATTCATAAGTCGTGAGAAAATAAGTAAATATTTTGACTGCTGAGGAATTGAGCTTCGTGACACATGTATGTATCTGTATTTTGTAGGTTTCATACGTATAATTCATGTACTTTTTAGTATATCTGTAATTTATAATACTGTAGTACTGTATATATGATATCAGTTAACTATTATATTTACATATTCAAATCCAGATCCATACATCTCATTTGTTCCTTAGTTCTCGGTCCTCATCAACTGTAGGAAGTTCTATACCATACTCCATATTCCATATTCCATAATATCCTTCTTAGTCATTAACTTTGGTTAATTTCCCACTCTGCGTTGCATTTTCATTAATTATTCATACAATTAATTGCACTCAGTCTACACTGTACACTGTACATTGTACATATATTCAGTTCCAACGTCAAATGTACATAGTAACATATAAAAGAATAGAGAAGGAATTCTTTCTCCATAATTTCAATGTATTCAGTGTAAATACCTGAGTTGGTAGTATAATATAGTATACAGTATATTGTAATGTGGGTGCAGAAATGACAAAGTATGCATAGTGCATAATTTATACTGATAGTGGACTCTTGGGCTCTGGCTATTTTACACACATGACATTTTGATACATGATAAAGATTTCCTGTACAGTTCCCAGTTCCTACACAATTAATATGTTACTTTACCAGCTTAATGTTGAACTAGAAACTAGACTGAAAATGACGAGGACATTTATGACCAAACTAATTAACTAGAAACTAGAATACTTAGACACAGCTCTTATGTACAATGTACATATACCAAAGAACATGGAACATAGAGCATTCGAAATAGCTACTATATGCATAATGCAAACTCAGCTCATTCTCTAACTGATTGTTTTAAGTGCTTGTATTTTTGTTCAAAACGGTGCATTGTATACTGATATTTCACATTCTACATGAATAATATGTATCTTGTGTTTTACTTACGTATTTTGTGTATATCTGTGCACATGATACCATTTTTTGGCAGTTTTTTTTGTGTTTTTTACAATTGACATTATTGGTGTAAATAGGGATGAGTTTTGTGTAAATACAAAAAAAGCAAGAAGATACTTTTTTCATTCTGCTTTTTTAGGAGCTCAATGGCTCTTGATAGGTATCAAAAGTCATAAGCAGTGGTGCCTCTCTCTGTATATCTATGAACGCAGCACATATTCTCTATCTACTATCTACTATCCACCGTTTATCACCAAGGACTGTTTTATACAAGCTTATCATTGATTCAAACTCCATACTCCGTACTCCAAACGTTGGAAAAGGAAAAGGTAAGGGATCAAAACTCCAAACCTGTGTACAGTAATTATGCATCCTATCCTTTGTGAAAAAGTGCATGTATAATATATAATGTAAACAGTACATAAAACATAAAACAGAGGGTAAAGAATGAGAAAAAAAAGCTCCTGTTCCTTTTCTGTTTCTATTCTCTGTTATCTCTTCCCTGCCGTTGTTTCAACGTCAATGATATGTATTTAGTATTAAGGTAGGTAGGTAGTATATCTTCTCTTTGTTTATGCAGAATGGGCTCTAGAGTGTAGATTCTAGATTCAGGAGAATGGAAATGAAAATGGCTACAAATGAGTTTTAAAGTGCACCATTTGACATGTAACATGAAATAGGAAATAGGAATGCGAATAGACTTGATACACAAACACAAGTGTACTTACATGTTATATCGTATAGATAGATTACTGCTCTACATAACATTTCATACTACATACTACACTCACTCACTCACGGCTCTCACGTCGCACGATATACAGATATATAGAGAATGTAGAATACAAAAGAATAAAGAAGAGGAGAGGGGACATTAAAAAGATATTTCATGTCCAGGAATCTGAGTAAATGAGCTGTAAAAGTTTAATGCTCGGCACTAGACACTAGAAACTAGAAACTAGACATAAGTCTAGAGAGTAGAAACTAGGCACAAAATCCGACGAGTTATTGTAGATTGTAGATTCTAGGTTCTAGATATATTCTGTATTCCTCCTTTATTTACTCTCCGTTTCTCTAAAGATAACCCTTAATTTTTCATCTTGTTGGTTTTTGTCGTGGTTCTTGGTCTTTTTCATTGACTCTTTTTACTAAGGTAAATTCAAATTTTTTTTCTTGCTTCTGAATTCTTCAGACCAGACCAGATTTTCATTGGATTTAATTTGATTAAGGAATGAGCCGATTTGGAATTGTAAATTGTAACAAGCCTCATTTCTGATTTACTAATAGCTAGTAGTATTTACGGATACGAATACGGATACGAACAGTAGTAGTATTAGGGTTCTGTAAATCGCAATGGTAACGTAAGTTAGCCCGTAGCCAGTAAATGGAAGACAGTAGCTTGGTTTTTATACCAAGAATAATTGAATGTTCTGATTTTATATCATTGTTATTATGTATTATGCATTATGTATCATTTCTGCTTGCTAAATATGCTAAATACTAAATACACCATGTACAATACTTTTAGATATAGGATAATATAGTATGTGTAAGTATGTGGGCCGCACATGTATGGGATACAGTGTGCAGTTACGTATATTGGAGATTGGAGTTGAACGGTGTAATGAGTGCCGAAATTAAAGGTCTGATTCAGGTACCTAAGTATCTATATGTCTATACTCTATGGTGTATGTTGTATGTTGTATGCTGTATTCTGTATATATAATGCACATGATTAGAGGTAATTTTGACTACTTCATTATTAATTGCTACCTTATACCTTATGCATACACTATATAGACTATAGCAAATACGCTAGTTATCACAACACGCCTAAACTCCAAACTGGACATACATTCAACGTTTAAGGCATGGTTATACCCGGTCTTAAATTTCCATCACATTTGCTCAAGGTAGTGTAAATTCTTGAAAAACATAAAGAGTTATTATTAATGGAAAAATGTGTGCAGAGTGTACACATTAAAATTTAATATGGAGAAAGCACACGACTTTCATATTTAATAAAAGGAAACACAATGTTCCACATTCGGTATTCGGTATTCGGTAGAGTTCATGACTTTGGCCCCGTTTATTTTTGAGGATTTCGCCATCTCCAAATTTTGTGATATCATTTTTAAATTTAAAACAAATACGGATACGGAATACCGAAATACAGAAATACCGATACCTGAAACTTGGATTTTACAGCTTAAAAGCTGAAGAAACTGGAAGTGGAAATGGGAAAAATGTTGAATTGTATTATACGTACAAAATATTGATCGATCACCTCAACTCTTGGCTCTTGGCTTTCGGAACTGAATTAAAACTGAATTGGTAATCGGACCAGACTCCACCCGCCTCCAGCACTGCGGAAATGGCCAAATACATTTATCCATGTACATTGTACACTGTACATTGTACATGTATCAACTCGAGCCTGGAGAAATTGTATTATGCATCAAACTATTCAGAGGCAAGTGGCAAATAGGGAATACTAGAAAGCATATTGCTCATTGTACATAGAATATTGTGCATAGTGTATAGTGTATACCAATACCAAGAACACAATAAAAGACTAAGAAAATCGGGAGGAGGAAATAGTTAGGCTTTGTACATACAACATCCAACATACAACAAACACAAAGAAAGGAGGTTGTACAATGTGTATATGTAGTTGTATTTGTATTTGTATACCATTACCATAACCCAGAACATTGGGAGAAAATTCAAAAAGTCTTTCATTCCATGTCGCAGAATACATAGTCCATGTCGATGGATAGACCTTAGACTGGCAATGTACAATGTATGATGTACAATTTACAAACTATGGTAACTAGTAAAGAGTACGAGGCGAAATTTCTTTCTTGCAGATACCTTTATTCAAAAGGTTTTGACTGTATAAATGATATTATCAATGTGCGGCTATGTCCGTTGTACTCTGTAGATTTTAGATTGTACATACATATGCATCCTTTCTCCTTTGTTATTTCAAGAAAGAGAATGGAGAGGGAAAATAAAAAAATGTCACTGAAAGTGACAAGGAAATTTGCATTCTTTCTCCCTGTTTTCTTTTCTCGCCATATACCATATGCCATATGTCATTCCCTTTTTTACTATGTCCTGTTTTCTGTTATTCTTGTTCTCAGCTGAAGCAAATGAAAGTACCCAAACTCTAGACACTAGATTCTAGACTCTACGTATACTCAGTACTCAGCAGTGGAGGAACGGCCGGCCAACGCCAATAGCTAACACAACTAAACTATCTAAACTCTAAACGACATGAAAGGCAACTACTGATATATGAATCAGATAAATGGTGTATGGTGTATGGTATACGGAGTACAGCAGAAGGTAGACTCTGTCATTTTCTCTTTTTTGCAATTTCCCCGACTAAAATAAACTAAACCAAACCAGACCAGACTACACACGGTTTGTCCTCTTCATCCTAAATAATTTCAACTTTACATATATGCATGGAGCATCGAGGATCGAGGATCGAGGGAAATGTGCAAAGTAGTAGTCGAAACATATATAATGTAGATACCAATCACATAACTACAACATAAACTATAAACTAGCGGTATATTCCAATAAAAGGGTTTAGCCCCTTTACATTTCAAACCAAATTGAATGGAAGGCTTTGAGCCTGGAAAATAGCAAAGAAAATTGGGAACGATAGCGACAGACAGGCAGAGAGCAGAGCAAAACAGAGTGAGAGAGAAGAAGAAGAGGAAGGAGAAAGGAAAGTGAAGGTGAATAAACAAATAGGCTGCGAGGAAATATGGAGGAACGAGGAAGGTTGAAAGAAGAAAGGAGGAGAATGGAGAATGGACAATGGGAATGAGGGAAAGTGTTATGTATCATGTTTGGAAGCGAGGAACATGAAATTGAACATGAAAAACAGGCCCATACTCTATAATCTATACATATATTTATATTATGTATAATGTAGTTGAATATGTTAGGCTTTCACCCGTCCATATACGTGTGACCTCTTACATTCTAGATTCTAGATTCTAGATTCTAGACCTATTTTTCTAGATTCTAGAGGTGTGTGTGTTTCCCAAAGTCCAAAGCCCAAATTACAGATACAGGATTTTCCATGTACCATATTTTCTACATTATACATGGACACTGCACAGTCTCAAAGTAAATTGGTTAAAACGAACATACAGATTTCACTCAACTGCATAGAAAGTACAAAAACATGTATAGATAATAGATATAGATATAGATATAGGTATACACATGTAAGTTCAATTTGTCACAAATACTGACAGCCTGGCGCCTATAAACGCCTGGTACGACTACAATTCTTTTCATTTTCATTCTCCTTCGGGTTTTGAGGTTTCTCCTTTATATTCTTTTGAAACTCGTTGTATTTTGAACTTTCTATGCTTCTATATATGTCTTAAATATCCGAGATCCGACATCCGACATTCGGCTTTTTAGCTTTCCTCCACTAGTGACTTTATACTTTATGTACTTGGTTTTCGTACTACATATTCTCTTTGAAAGATACAAATACAAATACACCAAACCCCCTGTTTTCAGTTTTCAGGTGAATAAAAAAAGACGTGCAGTTCTTCCATCTTCCATCTCCTTCCACTTCAAAATATCACATGCTATTTTTATACCTTGTGGCTCACTTTTCATTTTTCATGGATTTATAATTTACAATGATTAATTAATCAAAGTAGAATACCAAATTATGAAATTCTTCATGTTTTTTCTTAAATTCATTCAGTATTCAACGAATGATGGATGATGGATGTGATAAATAATCCGTTGTTCACTCTTCATTCTTCATTCTTTATTCTTCAAGTTTTCCTACATACTTGTTACTATATTAAGTGCAAATTCAAATTCAGCTTTGCATAAAACATAGAGACTGTTTCAGTTCAGTTCAGGCATGATGTATGATGTATGATATCTACAGAGATATTATATGTATGAAGTGGAGCTTGAAACTGAAAAGGGCAAACGAAGGGAGGGGAGGAATAAGGTCAAGTCAAGAGACGGCAAGACAAGACACGGCGAGGCAGGAGAAGGCAGCAGAACTGAAATTTAAAAGATGAGCATAATATTGATTTCTCTATGCTCTATCTGTATGTATGTATTATGCAGTATGTAAAGTACATAAAGTCACACGCACTACTCACAACACACACCACACCGGCAGTACAATGTACATTGTACATAGTGGAACAAAATTAAAGTCCGTTCCCCTCTTTCCTATTTTACCAAGTGCCACATTATAGATACTATAAGATACTAGATATATATATCACAAACTGAACCAACTATAAACACTGAACACTACAGTGAAAAAGAATTCAGAGTTTCTTGATGGTTATTAGTTTCGTCAATTTAAATGATAAAGTTTGGAGTTTGGAGTTTGGAGTTTAAAGCAGCTTAGCCTTTGTAATTTCATAACATTTTCAAGATTCTAGATTCTAGATTTGAGACTCAAGACATGGCATTTGATTTCAAGCGGTACGAAAACTAAGGTGGGTATTTATCTAAATTCAACTTTGAATTTGGGAGGGATTCCTTTTTATTATTTCCAGTATGTTCAACCATTGCACATGTAAGTATTTGCATTGTACATTGTACTTTGTACACTGGGCATGTTCTAGGTTGTAGGTTTTAGGTTCTAGTTCGTCTCGACGTAGTCAGTTCTTTTTCTCGTCTCTGAACCGAATGGCTAATTATCCACAGTCTGTATTCTGTATTCTGTATATTTTATATAATATACATATAATGCTGTCTGACTTGTGACTACTCTGCTCTTGACTCTAGCAAAAGACAAGAGGGTTTGGAGTTTGGAGTTTGGGGCCTTTGAGTTTGGGAGTTTGGGAGAGGGGAAATCCAGTCAAAAAGTCAAGAAGTGTGAAAAGTGTAACCAGTGTAACTAGTCCATTTGTCTGTAGACTGTAGTCTCTATAAGTATATGTACAATGTACAATGTACAGCGTACAGCGTATAGTGTATAAGAAAGTGTACAAAGAAAGAACAATGCAAACTGAGTCAGTGAATGGAGCGAATGAATGAAATGGATAAACTTGGAGCTACATCCAACAGCCAACGTGCAACGAACAACGAACAAGTGAACGATGATGATGATGATGATACACCGTATCATTTTACATAGTTGACTCTGATTATTATTTCAGCCAACGACATATGCGAAGCGTAACTGCCTCACTCTATTCACTTCCGGTCCATCAAAATCAAAAACAAGAGTTTTACTCCTTATTCTTTTCTCTCTCCCTCTTAGAAAAAACAAACATTGAGCATTGGGCATTAAAGTAAAATTCACGTATTTGCTCATCCTGAAAAATTTTTTCTTTGCATTTCATGTGATGTGATTTTTGATTGGATTTCTTATCTGTTGGCTGTGTTTGGTTAGGCTGTGTTTGGCTTCCCGCTTCAAGGTTTTGTGTGGAAAAGTGATTTCTATCAGTAGTTTAGGACAATAAAACTTGACTTAGCAGAGCTATTGCTCAAAAAATCAGAAAGTACCATGTACCATAGAAATCAGTGAGCATTCAGAATGGAGAATTAAGAATGGAGAAAAGGGCTCACATATCTACAAAAGTCACAAGTCATAAGTTTATGTCTCTATATGTACTCCAGTTTAACACATTATGTAAGGTAAATACATTTGTGTTAAACTATCCAATGTACATTATACATTATACTGCGTCCTGCATAAAAGTATAAAAGCGTACATACAAATCTGTAAGACCCAATCTGCAATACGATTCGCAATTTACGTCATTTTTGATTTCCTATCTCCGATCTCCCCATTTTTGCCACGGGTTAGAAATAAAAATTAAAAATGGGCTTTTTATTTCTTTTGAATTTTTATTGTAGACTCTTTAGGTATATTTTGTATTTACGACTTTTGTACTACTGTACTCAATGCTTCACGGAAAAATTAAAAAGTATCTAGTTCCAGATTCCAGTTTAATTATTTCTCTGCACATTTCCCTTGCTCTCCACCGAGATGCAGATTATGCACACTGTGCATTTTGCATAGAAAATGTATGCAAAAGATTTTTAAAAAATGAAAAGTTTATTTTTCTATCACATCAAGTTGAAACAAACAAAATGCACAAACAAGATTTCAAGATTTCAAAATTCTGTTTGATAATTATAGTACAAGTAGACAATAATTAAAAGAGCGAGATACAGATGAATTATGATAAAAGATGAGAGGTTTCAACTAGGTGCATATTCCATATTTATAATTTATAATGACACTGAATGCTGAATACTGAATGCTTCTTAATGTCTCATATTTTTTCCCACCACATTCCAAAAATTTCCAGAAGCTTGCTCGTTCATCGTTTGTCCTTCCTCGTCAAAGTTCCATTATGAAAATTATGAATAGTGATAGCAATTTTACTCGTGTCATTCACCTCAAAAATCAACTATATCACACAAAGTGCTTAAGAAAACCCATACTAGTAAATCTTAATCAATTCTCTTTAGTGTTTAGAGTTTAGGGGTATTTACCATTTACCATGCATTTAATTCCTAGCGCAGTCACGTGCTCCCAAAAGCCTGGACAATGAGACCATACACATGAATTTTAAAGATAACCATGGTAACCTGTACATTGTACTCATCGGTTTATGGTTTATTTAACGTTTGACACTTGACATCCTTGCTGATTGGGAATAAAGTAGTTGGAAGTTGGGATCTGGGAGCTGGGAGAAATAAAAGAGGGATTGAAACAAATACAGTGTAAAAGGAGCAGAGAATAGATAGTGAATTTGGATCAAGTTGAAAACAGAAAAGGACTTTGTACTTTGTACATTGTGCAGTGTACAAAGTGCAGTGTACAAAGTACTTTTTACACCTGTACCTATTTTATATGCTCCAAGCTCCAAGTTTGATTTTACTTTTTACAGTATATTTAACTAGATGAACTGCACATTACATAGCAAATTGGCACAATATTACATCCTCACAATTTCAAATCAAATCGGCTCGACTCTCGACTCCTAAAGAGTTTTTCCATTACAAATTACTTGGATACTCACAATTAGCATAGAGTAAAGAATAACAACTGCTGTGGTTGAATTTGAAGAAAGGTTTTTGTCAACTTTTCAGTTTTTAAGCCCATTGTTACATTGAACATGTTCTTTCTTTTGTCTTTAGATTTTACCTATTTCCTGGAATTATTACAGGATAAGATAATATAATTGAGAAATCAACAGTCAACAAGCCTGGCTAATTTCTGTTTCTGTATTTTGTATTTCAATTGTAGGTATGGTAAGAAGAAGAAGAAGTATAGAAGAAAGAAGACAGGACATTGAGAGAAATTTACATGAGTTGTGCACAAATGTTACTCATATTACAATCACAAATTCACTGCACATTGTACATTGTACATGCTTACAGAACAATAAAGCAGACAATAGACCAAAGACCAAGAACCACGGATAAAGAAACGGATTCCTTGACAACGTTGAATTATTTCCCCTATTTCTCTGAGAATAAAGGACGAGGTGAGACTGACGAGACTGAGGTGACAGCATCAAGATTCAAGATTCAAGATCATGTGGAGTTACAACATGCAAGCACTAAGCATCATTATATAATTCCAATTCCGATTCCTCCTCAAAAACTCTTGAGACGAGGAGACAGATAAATATAATAAAAGCAACGAGGATGATGATGGTGATAATGGCAGATACAGAATATCAGGACACGAGGATGAAATTACGGGACGAGCAGAGCAAAATTCAGAGTTGGAATTTAAATACAAGGGAAAAATAGAAAAAAGAAAAAAGAATGCAGCACAGAGAGAGAGAGAGAGAGAGAATAGAAGAAAAGGAGAGATGAGAATCTTTCAACTGTATCATCACCTCCATCACGTCTCTCATTTGTTCTCTGACAAATTAAAACAATTAAAATGTACAAAAAAGACATAATCATGCATACCTGCAACTAGTACAGTGTACATTGGATACATATGGAATATGGAGTGCAGAAGGCAGAAGGTGGAAGGGAATTTGTCTGCATGCTACATGAACAAGAAAAGAGGACGAAAAGGCACGACACGCACATTTCCATTTCCATTTTGATCTCCTTCTTTCTATTTCTCTCTCTCTCTCTCTCTCTCTCTCTCTCTGTCTCTGCGTCTCTGTGTCTTTCTGCCTACTCCCTACTTTTCTACTTTGATGCACAAAGTTTGCCTTTTCTATTTCGCTCTTTGGCTGGTTAGTTGTGAGTTGTTAGTTTATTTGCTCATTACGCTTTTCATTGTGTAAAAAAATGTACAATGTACAATGTACCATTTGGGAAAAGACGGATAGCGAGACTTGTGGTATTTTGGATTTTGGATTTTGGACTTTAGAGCATTCTGCATTGAGCACTAAAGTTCAAGTTCAAAGCCCCTTTTCACAGTTACAACGTGAACTTGACTAAAAGTACCCAATAATAAGCAGCTGTCACTGACTACATTTTAAATGCCTTGTGAATTGTGCATCTCTTGATTCTTGATCATGCTAAATTCTATGTTCTAAAATAGCGCATTTTTCATTCTACATTCTACATTCTACATTCTAGCTTCTAGGTGCTAGGTATAAATATCAAAATTTTAGATGTATTCGACCGTAAACGTGAAAAGGAAAAGGTTTAGTCTTTTATTATGTATTAGAATTATCCGGCTTAGGCCAGCATTGAGACATTGTGCATTGTGCATTGTGCATGAGATAGGCTGAGAGTTGAGAATCGAGAGGGCTTTTCCCATTGGGAATATTTTAGATTTTGGGGGAATGCTGATAACTGGTGATACGGTACGGAGGCTGAGACTGAGATTGAGGATCGGAGCAGAATCATAGTTCATCCGAAAAGCTCACAGTGAGACATGCCCACAATCGACTATAAGGAAATGTTTTCCCACCCTGTCGAGCTCCATGCTATGCGTGGGCGACGATACATAGACGACAAGTTGAGTCGAGTCAAATCGAGTCGAGAGAGTTGGGATGGGATGCTGCGATAAAGATGAGATTCAGAGGAAGGAGGAAGTTGCCCATAAAGGACAGAAAGATATACGTAGACTCAACGCAAGTCAAGAAGATCAAATTCAGCTACGCACTGTGCAGTGTGCATTCTCTATATTCTATATTTATACTCATGCGGAGTATCAAGTATCAAGTTTAGGGGCAGTGACAATACAATAGAACCCAGACCAAGCCAAGCCAAACAAAGTCGTACATTGTACATTGTACATGGGACATGGAACTTTATACAATGTACCATGTTCGTGTATCGTGTCAGAGGTGATGCTACACATGTACACTGTACATTGTACATTGTACATACATCTGAGGCTGGTCAAATAGCCAAATAGATTTTTAGAATATAATAGAACCAAATATTACAAGTCATAATATAGCAATCGAGGCGCATTTACCGACTAAATTTTGACTCTTATAAAATTATTTGAAATTTTTATGTTTGCCATTTTATTCCGTTGAAAAACCTATGCTAATTTAGTGGTTATCATCAGCTTGTTTTTAAGTTTAAAACTACTTGAAAAAACAATGAAGAATCAAGTGTTTTTGAGCGTCAAGCTGCAAATATCTAGGTAAATCTGAAGGGAAAATTTAATTGATGGAGAAATTAAAGTGGAAACATCTGCGATCTAAGAATAAATAAGAGCATAAAGCCGAACAGTACATTTGCTTACAACCTACAACCTACAACCTAAAATATTCACTGCTGTCCATTGCCGTTGTCAAGTCTAATTTGGATTTGTACTGTGGCTTAAATCTTAAATCTTAAATTTGAATTTGAATCGGACTGGTGGTGATCTTGTTTCTTGTTGCAACTTGCAACTCTTTCCTTTCTCATGATTATCGTGACTTGAGACGTTTTTCTCTCTCTTGCTCTCTTGTTTTCTTTAAACCTCAAAGAGATCAGAGCAGAGGAGTATCTCTCTCATTCCTCTCATTCTTCCCATTCTTCGCAGCCTCAGACCAAGTCTTTTATTCTACAATCTAAACTCTACACTGTCCAGCTACCTTTTTACCATGTTTTCTCAGTCTCAGTCTCAGGTCTCCATTTTACATACTTAACCACACAGCCAACATCCAAACATCCAAACACAGACATAAAGTACAAAGTATTGCACAAGATCCACATAAAATCCCATAGAGATCACAACTCCAATTTTCCTCGTAAGTAAAGCACACAATCTGTACACTGTACACTGTACAGCATACAGCCAACGTCAAAGTCAGAGTCAAGTAAATTATATAAGAAACGAGACAAGTAAGTGGCCGCCACGGGACAAGTCTCAAGTCACTGTTTCTTTCTTTCTTTCTCTTTCTTGTTCGCCATCCTTTTTGTGTGTGTACATAGAATTGTAATTGTGATTGTAATTTGTATTGTATCACGTGGTGATTTCTGTCATGAAATGACATCTCTCACACTCTCATCTCTATTTATGTACAAGAATAAAAAATCCTGACATTTTAATATTGTGCGTTGTATAATGTACCATATATTGTACAATGTACAAATTTGTCTTTTGTGCAGACATTACGACGAGTGAACTACAAATTACAAATTACAACGTAAAGAGTAAAAAGATGAAAAATGTATGAGAAAGGGAAAAGGACAAAATTGGGATGAGAGAGTCAAGATTCTAGATTCTAGATTCTAGATTCTAGTTGGCTCTTCATTATATGTACACAGTTCACAATACACAATACACGTTATAATATTTTGTATCCACGTTGTTGCCTTTTATATTTTACTATATTACATTATGATTACGATTCTGATCTCATGATTATGGGAATATGATTACTGCTCTGAGCGGTCGTTAATGTATGTTTTTATGTTGTTCTGTGTATCTTTACACCAGACACTACATACTTTTGGATATAGAGAAATATTGAATTTGGAAATGGGCTGGATGGAGTATGAAGTTTGAATTCAAAGTCCAGTTTTTTCAGCGGATTTCCTTTTGACTCTTGACTCTTGATTCTTGATTCTTGATACACATTGAACAAGTGGAGACGATCCAGTCCAGTCCAGTCCAATCCAGACTAGACAAAAGGAGAGGAAAACGAGGAGAGTGCATATTGCATATTGCATACAGAGTACAGAGCACCGAGTATTGAGTAGTGAAAGAAGGAGGAAAGAGATAAACCGGTTTACAAAGTGAGTGAGTATGAGGATAATCCTCGCAAGAGACAAGAGACTGACTTGTACACTGTACATTGTACAATGTACGCTGTACGTTGTACATCATCATTATCATCACGATGAGGTGAGTGTGTCTAGTGTCTAGTGTCTGGTGTATTGTGCATTTTGCTCGTTCCTCGTGGTTCTACACTTGTTACTTGTTGTATATTTATTACTTAGTTGTGAGTGCAGAGAGCAGAGAGCAGAGAGTAGATACATGTCCATTCCAGTTTAGACTAGAGACTTGAAGACTCAAGATGTATGATCTATGTGCACAATCCACAATATTATGTATTCTGTAATGAAACTGTGTGTGTCTTTGGATGCTGTGTGATGTGTGTGTGTTGTCTGTTGTATGAACCGTGTTATTTACGTGTAGCTGGGAGGATATTAGCATGAGTAATAAGACTAATAGAATTTGACCATGTATGAATGTATAATGTACACAATATAGAGATATACAGAGAGAATATGGACCTACCTGCTTCGCCCAGTGTGTGTTTATACATTATGCTAATTCAATTGTTGTTGCTGGTGCTGGTGCTGTTGTTGTTATTGTTGAAGCGGCAGCAACCGACTAACCGTTTTATTTGTTATTTGCAATCACCACTAGAGTCATAAATATCAGCTCGAATAGTGTTAACGTCTTACTACCACTACCACTACCACTACCAGATCATACCAGGCCAATTTCCTTCTCATTCTCAATCTCAATCTTAATTCCGTATGGATACTGGATTGTCGAGTATTATATAGGGAATTCCAGACATAAAATGTGTGCAATGTACCACAGACAGTACACAGTGTACCCTGTACATTGTACATATGTGGTTTACTAAGAAGGTGAAAATGATGACGATGATGATGATAACTTTTCCTCATTTTTATGTACCATTAAAAAGTTTCCCACATACATTAAATGACAACTTACATTATATTAGACATGCATAGACAAGAGATATGTAGATTTTACAGATTGGATCGTCATGAATATGAATTGGAATCTGAATCTGAGTCTGAATTTTACATGTGGACACTGAATACTGAATAAAATGACAGAAACAAAAAGACAACTACGAGTAGATGGTAGATAGACAAAAGAGAGTGACAAAATCTTGGACATGAAGAATCAGGAATCGAGAATCAAGAATCAAGAATCAAGATAGAAAGGAGAGTGAAGGAGACAGGGAGAGAAGGAACGGAAAAGAGGGAGGAGAAGAAAAGACAGAAGACTCCCTTCATCATTTTTTCATCTGGAGTTTTGACGAGCTCAACTGAGTTGAGAAGTGATGAGAGCTGAGTCATTTACGCTTCTGTTTTATTTTCTCCCCTCTACACTCTACACTCTACATTCTAGATTCTAGATTCTACTCCATAATTTCTGACTCTGCATCTTTTTCATCCTTTAGTTTCACCTCTCAGCATATTTGCTACTTGTCAAGCTATCTCTCTCCCGTCTCTTGTCTATCTGTCTCTGCTCATCATAAGTATATACATGTGCATAAAAACCACACCACTTTGCAACTTGACCATCACATCCCATCACATCATATCAAATCAAATCACATGGCAGTGGATTGGATCTTGGATCACAATCCTCTACTCTACCTTCTACCTCCTGGCTCAATCATCATCATCGTCATGGTCATTGTCATTGTCACTGGCATTGTCATTCTGGTTGTCATCATCATCATCATCTTCCTCACTTTTCATCAATCCTCATTCCCTTATGATTCCTATCCAAATCCCAAGTCAAATGCAAGTCCAATATTATAATGTCTCAAGTCTCAAGTCTCAACCTTATAGACTATGAGAGTGTATGCGTAATTTCCTGCTATAATCATGGAAATATGCAAGAGAAAATTAAATCTCATCTCTCGCCTTGATTCTTGATTCTTGATACACCTTTCTTGTATGCAAATATATTACGGTCCTTTCATTAAGATTAAGAAGTGAGCAATCCAATAAAAAATATCCTGTCAACTTTCTTGTTTAATTGATTAATTTTTTTGGAACATCAATTCAAAATTCCAATTCCAATTCAAAATTCAGACCTCTGCAAAATTCATTATCATACGTGTATCTTCTATCTTATATCTAATACAGTATACAGTATAGAGCTTACAGTGTACGTAATCGTTGGAATCACCTCGTATTTACAATATCAAAGACAGGAAGATGATGATGATGATGAGAAATGATATTCATTTTATGTATTAACACTCTCGTGACTAGTGATATTTCCACATGTAAAGAGTAAAGAGTAACGAGTAACCAAGAACCAAGAACCAAGTGAAAAAGTAGAGATAAAAAACTGGGATTCGCAACGGGAGAAAATTTTTTGTACACGCATTATATCAAGTATCAAGCCAATCCAAATTCTGTGTAATACTGAGAATCCTGCCATGAGCTACACACTACTATACTCTATAGTCTATACTCAATGAGGATTGTGCACTGTGCATGTATCATACATCCATCTACTTTTTGATGTACAGTGTACAGTGTACAGGTGGAATAACACGTGGGAAAACATAGAGACATGAGCATTCAAAGAGTGTTGAAAAAATGTGGGGAAAAATGTGTGTGGAGATAAAAAGAAAAGGAAAAAGAGTTGTTGGTTCTTAATGAGGATGATCCAGTAATTTTTACGTGTACACGGTACACTGTACATTTTCCATTTTCCATTTTCCATTTTCCATTGTACATTTTACATTGTACATTGCACAGTGTACAGTGGATAAAGGAAAAAGGTATCAAAGCACAGCCAAAGAGCCATGGTAAAGTATAAAATATGTGGAGATTGTAAATGGGAGAATACAGTAGACATTAGACAGTAGGCAGAAAACTAGAGGAGGCAGCAGCAGGAGCAAGAGTAAGAGCAAAAGAAGGAGCAGGAGAGTGCCTATTAAAAAACTCAAAGCTCCTCACGTTTTGTCCGTGCGTTTTTGCGACATTACACATTCAACCATGAACCAACATTGCCATCGCCATCCCCATCCTCTGAAGAACTATTACTAAATATGTACACTGTACATTGTAAATACATACCTGTACATTTCAGCTACTTGCTACTTGCTACTTGCTACAGACTACAGACTATAGGCAAGAAGAAGCATAGATTAAATTAAGTTTGAGCCATATGGCGTGGCGTACCATGTATCAAAGAATTGTATTGTTGGTTTGGAGTTTGGTGTATTTTGTATTCTCTTTTCATATTGTTCTTTACTTTTGCTTTAGTTGTTTTGTCTTGGTGTTGGTATTTGGTGTTTGGTAGTTGCCATAGCAAAAGATAGAATAAAAGTACCCAATGAACTTTGCACAAAAAGATTCCCGGTACAGACAGAAACAGTAGCTGCCATTTCTATATGCTCCATGCTCCACACTCTATGTTTTTAATGGACACTGCACAGCACACAATGTACAGTGTACAGTGTACAGTGTACAGTGTACAAGGAACAGTCTTATACACGTACAAGGCAGAAAGGCAGAAAACATCTCCACTCTCCACCTCATTCCATTCCAGGTGACTTGAAGCTTGAAGCTTCAAGTTTGAGCACTAACCATAGAGTAAAAAGTAAGAAGTATGAAGTATGAAGCATGGTTTATCATTAGTCAGTGTACAGTGTGCAGTGTATCATCAAGGTTTTTATTTTTAAAACCCTCCCGTCTTCAACATGTCACGTAACCTTAGTTTTCAAAATGGTGTGTACAATTTGCTCAAGTATCTTGTATAATGTATAATATCAATTGAGGATTGAGGATGAATAAAAGTTGAATGAATGATTGATCACATATTTATATCATATAGATGATACATGCTATACACTTTGCAGAATACTTAATACATGATGTTCAATTGTTGCGGTTAGCTATTTTGAAGAGTAATAACCGTAAACCGTAATAATAAGGAGAATAATGGAGAGGAAGTAAAAGTATAATGTAAAATATGAAATGGAAGCATAATAATTCATAATTTTTCATATTATAAAACGTCTTTTGAATGACAATGGCAATGGCAAAATGATATAGTGAGACCAAAGTATACGATATTTCTTGTGTTTTTCACTGCGGTTTGGAGTTTAGAGTTTTGAGCTTGGCATTTGGAGTTTGGAAGAAACTCTCTCTAAGAATCCTCAACTTGAATTCCAATTCACCTTGTTCTTATTCTCTCTTTCTTACTCTATATTGTATATTCTATACATAATAATTGTCGTTGTATCATATACTTAGTGCTTACTGTGCATGGTTCATGGAGTACGGAGTTTGGAGTATAAAGTATAAATCTCCTAGATACTATATAGTAGCTACATTTTAGTACGTACATAATACGTACTTGAGTATCTGCAAGCATTCTTTGGTTTTTCCTATGTAAATTGTTTGTTCTTTTTTCTTTTTTGTACAGTGCACAAAGGACGGATTTTCCTCTATGTGTCTAGACTCTAGATTGTAGTTTCTAGATTCTAGTTTCTATATTCTAGACTGCAGCAGTGTAGAACGGAAGGCTATGGAGTATATTTAATATCTAGTATGTTCTATGTTCTATTGTATGGGTGTGGATTGGGGATTGTGGATTAATGGTTAATCCCACTTAAGAGTAATGAATACAGTACACAATGAATTTACTGATACAAATAATCCGCCTGTGACTTTTATATATTAGCGTCTCTCCAGTTGACATCCTCTCATGTTGATTTGTTTGCCTAGTTGCTTGTTTGCTTGTTTGTAAGTAAGTGTGAATTGTTATAACAAGTATTCCAAGTATTACTCGTGCCGAGTGCCGACTGAGGGAAAAGAAATATGAGGTGTAAAAGATAAAGGATATACAATATACAGTATACAGTAGGACAAAAGACTTATGACATACAAGTCTATATGTTATAAATTATAAATAAAAATGAACAAATATGTACAGTATGCAAAATGTAGAATACGGAATGTAGAGCTTACCTTCATTTTTTCTTCAAGCCATTATTCCAGCCTCTAGACTTTAGACTCTAGATTGTAGACTGTAGACTGTAGACTTTAGATTATAGTTTCCAGAGGAAGCACTTTTATTTGTTTGTTTGTACATAAAATATTAGTCAAGCCATCCCATTTGACACTGTCTTTGACTTGTGTGTTGAATGTTGAATGGGGAATGGTGAATGATGAATGATGAATGGACAATTTTCTGATTGAAGATTGGAGAACAAGGAGGATATTGTCCATTGTATTGACAGTTGACATTTGTTTTGTATTGACAAAGAAGAGGAAGAAACAAACAACACCGTTTCACCAGCAACCAGCAACCAGCAAACAGTCACCAGTCACCACAAAGTACGAAGGATGACACATGGCACTCATCACTCAACCCTCAATGCTCAATGCTCCATCTACAAGAACTCTGTAGGAGCAAAAAAGATGATCCAGATTAAACAACAGTCTCGAATCTCTTTTTAGCTTTACTGTTTCAATTTTCGGCAGACTTTTGATTGTGGCAAAGATTTGAATATAAAGTTGCGAACGACAAGACAAATTGACAAATTAAACGCTGATTGTTGATAATCAGTAATCAGTAACCAGTAGTGACGCAAATCATGTAAGAATTTTTGTACTCTGAGGAAAACTACTGGTAGAATCGGAAAAGGGCCTCCAACACCTCGATGACGACGACTAGACGACTGGCAAATAATACTCATGTTGTAAGTTTAAATTTAAAAGTCAATCCTCAGGAAAAGACAAGACAAGAACAGACAAGTAAAGTCAATGGAGTGGTATAAATGAATGCTGTTGCCTCCAACTCTGTGAACAACCTGAGTCCGTCATATACATGTGAATGTGCTTATATAATAATTCTTCTTTGCATCTTACTCTCCCTCTCTCTGTTCTGTCTCTCTGTTCTCTCAATTCCCTAGTTGGTTTAGTTCATTCCTTTTTACCTGAGTATTGAGTCTAGAGTCTCGAGTCTCACTGTCAGTAAAAATTTTTAGATTAGAAAATGCAACGTCTTGTCATGTTTTGCGGAGAATTACAGTAAGACTACGGCTAAGAATTCATGTGTACATATTACATAATATAAAATATAGAATATAGAATATACACACGAGTATCTGTATGCCTCCGGACGTGATGCCCTTAAGCTCATTTCCAGCAAAAAAGCACAGTCCTTGTGGTTTCTTTGCTCTCTCACTCTTTCTTTCGTTCGTTCTTAAACTGTCTACAGTCTGCAGTCTGTAGTGTGTGTATCTCTCTGTACTCTGTACAGTTTGTTGGATGTTGGATGTTGGATTTGGATGTCGGTGGTGGGCAATTCAAGGACCTAATACCTGGGCATGTGATGATCTCCTTTGATTTCCTTGTTATGTTTCAGTACTAGCTACACAGATACACAGATATCAATTTTAAAATTCAAAATGCAATGCTCATTTGACATTTTCCTCTAAGCTCCCAAAAAAGGGTACATTTTTTAAATAGCTTAGAAAACAAGCTTAAAATCATGAAGAAAGCCGAACAAAATGTAGTTCAAATTTCAAATGCTCAAAAACTGTTAATGAGATTTTATCTGTAGATACATCAGATTGCGGATTGCCCATGTCTGATTGAGTGTGTTCTGAAAATCTCAAATCTCAAGTCTCAAAACTCAAAACTCAAAAGGATTTAATAGCTTTTTTGAATTCCAGTGCTCTATTATATTCGCCTTATCTTCCAGCACACTATTCAGCAGCAGCAGCAGACTTGTCTTCTCAAAAAATTTCTATTTACTTCCAACATCCAACATCCAACTCATCCAATGTTTCTCTTTTTCCACAAGTCATGTTACGAGACTCCCTCTCTGTGTCTCTTTCTCTCTTGTACTCACTCTAGACTCTAGCTGTTTCTAACTCTAGTTCTATCTTCTGTGCTCTGTGTTTCTCCAAGTCCAAGTCGGAATCAAAACCGTGTAGAGTGTAGGTGAATCTCTACTGTGGTGAATGAAAAGAATTGATCAAACGTCAACATGGTGCCTCTGACTCTCTCATAGTTACTCTTTTCCTCACCCTGCAAACATCAACCATCAACCATCAACCCAGTACCAAACATTGGAGTATACAGGAGAGAGAGTTGTACAGAGCAGAGCAGAACAGAACAGCCAAAGTACAAAGTAGAAAAATACAAAACACAAAACACCAAATATTTCCCTCTTTTCATCATTCTCTATTATCTCTTCTCTATGTCCATGTGTATCTAGAATCTAGAATCTAGAATCTAGACACAATATACGTAGATACTACATACTATGTATATGCGTATTATATGTACAGGGAACAGTGAATCAGTCTGCCAATCCAACATGTCAAATTATTTGTACACAATCCACACAGCAATTCCATATCTCATATCTCATACTCTATACTCCATTCTCTATACTCTATGCTCTAGACAAACTCGTCCATGTACATTGTACATAGAAATAATTTCCTTTTTGGAAAATCTGTCCTAGACATATTATTATAAAATATCTTGGTTTGGTTTGAGTCTTGAGTGGGTTCATCGTCTTTGGTTTTGGTCTTTTCATTTTTCATATTTTTTTCTGTCATATATAAAAAATAAATGATCTGTTATTTGTTATTTGCCAATCTATTCTGAGCTCTAATTTATCAATATCTTGTAGAAATCATATAAAACGTCCGTGAAGAGCGAAGCATGGAGCATGGAGCATGGAGAATGGAGATTGGAACTTTGTATGCATAAAGTACATCACACATAGTAGATGCTATAGATTCTAGATTCTAGATTCTAGACTCTAGATAGTGGATGATGCATGTAGCATGTAGAGTGTAGATTGTCACTGTAATATCAGTAGACATGTATTTTGGCAGGAAAAGGAAAATAAAAATAAAAATGCTGAGATGTCTACGGCTGAATTTTATTTTATCCTACCTTCTAAATTCTAAATACATGCTACACTGTACTGTCTACTGTCTACTATCTACTGACTAAGGACTGCTAATCATGGACCGTGTAAAAAGTAAAACGAGTAAAAAGACGTGGAGAATGTAGAAAAATGTACAGAGTCATGGAGCATATCCAAAATCCAAATCCAAAAGACAAGTTGCAACTTCCACTTTTCTTGTGCAAGAAATTCAAGAGATTCAACAATAACATACCATACATGTAGGTTTTAACAGCATCAAGCATCAACTATCAACCTATCGAGAATCGAGAATGGAGAATGGAGAGTGGAAAGAAGAAGAAATCGGCTCGGTGGTTAATTTTCCGCTTTTTTCCCTTGTCTTCTTCCTCTCCTCTTTCCTCCCTCCCTTCCTAACTCCCTTATTTCTCTCTCTTTCTGTGTACATTATATAATGTGCAGATAGGCAGGTTGGAATCTACCCTTCTACCCTTCTAGTTTCTAGCTATCCTTCCTTTCCTTGATGTTCAGTGCTCGGTTGTTCATGTGCTGTATCCGTATCTGTAGCTGTATCTGTATGATGTGTACTTATAGAACGGTCATTGAACTTGTTTTTACTATTTTTCTCTCGCCTCTTCTCCCTCTCCCTCTTCGTCTTTTTACTTTTTCCTTACTCTTTTTACTATTTTTTACCAAACGTAGATAACACCAATTTCAAATCAACTCCACTTAACTCTACTCAACGACAAGTTGTTTAATAAGTACAGATTTATTCTAGATTCTAGATTCTGGGTTCTTGATAAATACATGTAATATAAATATAATATTATGTCTTGTGAGTATTATGTATACTAAAAATACTAAATAGGTTTTAAAAATAAAATAAAAATGAAAATAAAAATGAAAATGATGGTAATGATGCTGATGTTGACTGATTGTGTCATGCTTGCTTCATGGTTCTGGACGTTAGACTTAACAAGGTAGAAAAAAATTAACATTAGTTAATAAACGACTATTTTTCGTTTCCATTTCAAGTGCTAGAGTTTAGAGGCTAGAGTCTAGTCTAGTCAAAACTCAGAACTAACTGCTCTTATTTTCAGTAACAAATGGTCACTATCAACATGACCATTTACCATTTACTCAACAAACTTGCATAGTGCCAAAATATTGAGGTAAAATAAAATGAAGAGTGCTGATACTTCTACCTCGTATGCTGTACATTGTACAGCGTATAACACGGTGCAAAAGAAATCATAAATCGTTAAATTATGCCTTGCCAATCTATTTATCTGCAGAACATGAACTCAAATGTACCATGTACACTGTACATGGTACACGGTACATATGATGTATTATGTAGCATGTAGTGTGTATATAATAGATAATATACATGGATATCTAAAGATAATACTGCGTATATTTCATACTTTATGCTTTTGCTGGAGTACTACAATAACTCCGTAGTCCATAGTCCATAGTCCGTGCACTGTGCACAAGTTACATGCCTTGATTTTTGGAAGAGGTGAAGTATGAAATATGACTTTTTACTTTTTATCATACTATAATATTTAATATTATGGATCATGTATGTACAATGTACAATGTACAATGTACACTCATTTGTTAGCTAAACCAAATCAAAGTTTGGACCTACAAAGTACAAACTTTGTCCGAACTACGAACCCAGAACCCAGTTACGTTGAACGATGTGATAATCAACCTGATATAATATTATATACAAGGACTGAATTCCATTTGGTTCATGTGTCATATCTGCACTGCATAAGTATGATATGTACCTAGTGCTAACATACAGAAAGTCATATACATAATTCTTGCGATTAGTTTTACTTGGTACAGTCATATTAATAATAATAATAACCGTTGTGAAGGATATAAGATATAAGGCAAAGAAGGAAGTATATTGAATAATATCTAGGAATCGAATAGAAAAATCTTTCGTGCTCCTAAAATTTGTTCCTGATCAATGATTAATTCTACCTGGAAAAGAATGAGACTGAAAATTCCCAACTGAGAATTACTGAAAGAGAGAGAGAGCGAGAGAGATGCATAGTTACCATTTACCATTTACCGGTATTAGAGTTTGGAGTTTGGAGTTTCAACTTTGATTCTATTACATAAAGGAGTACATGGATCTGTAATCTTTGGTCTATGGATAGCTCAAACCTCATTGCCTTTATATTTTCTTTCTTGAAATATACATTTCAAGAAATGCATTGCGATATTGTATATTATATTGTGGCATAATATTATACGAATGCGATATGATTAGACGGAGGAGATGATGAGATGGTACATGATACATGATGGAGAGAGAAAGAGATCTAGAATGTAGAGTGTAGAATGTCGAATGAGAGATGGAGAGTAAAAAAACCTTTTGTTTTATTGTACTTTTCATATTATGACCGTATAAATCTATTATGAGTAATTTCCTTATGTACACCTTATCAATCCTCTACATTTATGATCACTTTATGGATCGTTCCGAGGTAGTCTTAAAAAGCATTTTATTTCCAATATAACTTGTACATTGTTTTGTACCTACAGTTGGAGTTGGAGTCAAACGTCTGAATCTGATCTTTTATAGTTTGTACTCTGCTCATTGCTCATTCTATTGAGTTTGTATTTTGTATGCTGCTCTTGTGACATGACTTGTGAAACAAATTAACGAGAGATTCAAAAGTTACAATTTACCATTTACCCTTTACAATATACAATAATGACATTCCCTTGAAGAAAATCATAAAGAACAAAACGAATAGCTAAATCATTGCTCATGTATTTTGCAGTACATTTTTATTCATCTCAGTTTATGTGTATCTGTTCATGCGCTATGAGCTACGAGTAAAATCTTCACATCTCACTTTTCACTAATCATTTAAGCATCTTATTTAATTTCTGATTCTTGACTCTTGACTCTTGATGTAAAAATGTACATGAGATTTTATAAAAAGGTTTTGATATTATGTACATTTGAAGTAGCATGTACGTAAAATGTACAAAGAGCTTGAAATTTACACCAGGAAAAATCTCTGATGAGAGTGATGCATTGCATAATGTGTCTTTGGTAAGAAATTTTAGATTCTAGGTTCTAGATTTGAGTAATTTTGTCGTCCAAATGTGTAATTATTTGGTTTGTCTTTTAGCTGGCATCTTTGTAATGTGGCATATTTTTTGGTAGAATGCGACAAAGAGCTACATATTTGTATAAAATTGCAAGCACAAGACACAAGACAAAGAGAAAATATGGAGCCGTATTTTTGATCAAGTGTATTTAGTATTTAGTATTTACATTACACATTACACGTCTTAGTATGTATGCTTGTATGTTTTACTACCAATTTATTTACTACTATCAGAAACGGCAGTCCAGCATCCGTGATCCGTGAGCAATAAGCAGCGAGCGACGAGCAAGTAAAACATGAAGGTATTAAGAAAAGGGAAAGGAGAGGACCAAGACAAGACGAGCCAGTTAGAAATATGCTATAATTATTATGCTCCTCGTGAAAATTTATGACCAACATTTAATATTATAAGTAATACTCAAATACCAACTACTCTTTCTCTGTCTCTCTCTAGGATTTTTTCTAATACTGCCGTTGCCGTCGTCAGTATCACCATCACCATCATCATCATCATCAGCATCTGTAAGAACAACGTGAGCAATTTCCACATGAAATGAAGCATTATATCTCGCAAGGCTCTGCCTCTGTTTGTAGATTGTAGTGTGTATGTACAATTTACAATGTACCGTGTACACCTGAGAAAGGTGGAAGAAGAGATATATTGTAGATCCGATATGCAATAATGCACAAGTCACAAGTTGGGAGAGAGAGGAACAAACAAAACAATGGGGAATTAGACGACAGTAATTATGAAGAATCGTTAGTAAAATTAGCTCTATATCTGTATAATGTACAATACCTGCTTCGTCATGACATATCCTACTTTATATTGTAGTGGTATACGACTACCTACGACTGCTATTACTATTACTATTACTACTAGAACATGCTACAACAAACACGATTTGCTCATCACAATCCCAGTCCAGTCTCAATTCTCAATTCTCAATTCTCGTCGGCAGTAGCAGATTCAGCAGGAAATACCGGCTTACTTTACTCTCCCTCTCCCTCTCTCTCTCTCAACAGCTTCAACTTGTAAGTAATGTTTACGTACTTATTAGTACAAATATGACTACACATGAGACGTAAGACAAGAAACAAACAACACATTACCAACATCCAGCATCCAGCATCCAATATCCAACATGGAACAAGTTTGAGCTTTTTAGTTAGTTTTAGATGTGGTTGTTTTTCTCGTGTTGAACATGCTACATGTTACATGTTGTTTTTGTTGTTGTTGTTTTTGACGACGACCATCTCTCTTTCTCTATGCTGATAATGATGCTCATGTTAATGATGAGGCATCATTACACGACACTTATTATCCCTCTTTCCCATTTCTTTGTGGAATGGAGATTGGAGATTGGAGATTGGAGAATTTAACTACTACCACTTTTAAATGGTAAATAAATGACAGGTACCCTTGTAAACAAAAAATGCCGAATTGAAAATATATTATACAACATTTCAATTTAAATAAATTTTATGTGTAAGTTGTAAGCTGTGAGTTGTAAATATCGGTAATGTGAATCAGTAATAAGTAATAGCTGCTACCTATTATCTATTGTGTCATACTAATAGGATACACAATACAAAAAGAGCAAAGAGAAATGCACGTCTTAAGGTTCCTTCTTCTTATGCAGTGGGTTATGTAGTAACTACAACTACAAGTACAGGTAGAATCAAATGAATGAGAGTCAAAAATGATGTCTACCTGTCCGCCGATCTAGATTCTAGATCTGTCTGTCTGTTTCTCTGTCTATCTGTCTACCATCTTTACTCGTTATTCTATATTTTGTACAGCCAGTCAGGAACACTCCAAAAGTTTTAGCATATACCTGTACTCGTATGAAAGCGTAAAAATAACTTGGTAGAAAATCGTATAACATTGAAGACTGAAGACGATTAAAATCGGGTTTTTTGCATTCTTAATTCTTAAGCTAGTTGATACTACAAAAAATCCTGACTTCTGGAGTCTGGATAAGTTATGAAAGAAAACGTCACACAAATCAGCTAAAACTCCCCTTGTGTTCCTGACTGTATTTACTCGTCAGGAGTCAGGATTGAAAATTTAAATGTAGCTTTCCCAATTCTCAACACGTGTATTTAGTATTGAAACAGTAACCAGCAAACTGTTTTAATTTCAATCAATGTACAAGTCTAATCGTACGAAACGCCATTATTTGAATTTTGAATAGTTTCAGCGCCTTTACCTTGAATCTTAAATGTAGTGAAACTTTTAGGTTTAAAACATCCTATTTGTTGTTTTTAGTATTTGTATTTTTCACCAAACAGCTGCTGATTTTTAGCAGTAGAGTCAAAA
This sequence comes from Sminthurinus aureus, assembly GCA_034698265.1. Taxonomy (NCBI): domain Eukaryota; kingdom Metazoa; phylum Arthropoda; class Collembola; order Symphypleona; family Katiannidae; genus Sminthurinus; species Sminthurinus aureus. The sequence goes on along the minus strand of JAQGBH010001053.1, from coordinate 2,239 downwards.
AAGCCAAAATGATCAATAAAATGGAAAACAAAAGAAATTCTTACTTGATTTATCTCATCTCCGGATCCAGATTTCAGATTGCCAATTGCTTTGAATTATTATTGCTTGTGTCTTGGCCGCAGTTTATCAATAATCCATGTCCAAGTAACAAAAAGTATCACAGTTTTTCAGAAAACAAACAATAAAACAGTATCTGTAGTCTGTAGTCTTTGGGTGATTTCACTCTGATCGGAAGAGAATTGACAGTAGTGTAAATAAATATTTGGCATTTTTATGCTATTAAGATTTAACGGGGTAGTATTTTGTCCATAAGTTTGACGCGTTTGATGTTTGTACAAAAATCAAAAATGACGAAAGTGGATGAACGATGGGCGATGAATGGTGTTAAGAAGATGAGCAAAAGGTAGAAGATGAGGACAACGGGAAAGGAAGGAATAAGAATATTTCTAATTTCTAATGTAGGAAAGGAAGGGGAAATAATGATAATAATAATAACAAGAGATCTCGTGACGATTATATGACATGACGGTTTTTTGTTGTTACTGGATGTTGGATTGTGGATTGTATTAGAATTTAAAATGGAATGGGATGGAAAATGAAACGCGTTTTGTGTTTTGTGTTTGGTGTTTTGTTGCTGCCGGTGCTTGTGTATTTGGTATTTGGATGTGGATGTGAATATGTGAATGTGGATGGAAATTCCACAAGTAATGTACAATTACACAGACGAGCAGTTGCAGTGCATTATGATGTTTATTATGCATGTACGCTGTAGATTGTACCTAGTTGTAGTTAGGTGATGAAGGTAGAGGGATATACGATCCACACTATGCAGTGTACAGTGTAGAGATAGAGGATGGCGAATATGATCATTATTATTATTCTTATGCTTTATGGTTCTTGGTTCTTCTTTCTTTTTCTTGTATCCAAGTATCTATCCCTGACTGGCTGGCTGCTTCATACTTTATACAATACATAATAGATAATACATAATACAACCACCGTACATCCTACATAGTACATGGTACATGGACAGGTATAATATTATTATGTAGTAGAGAGTAGAGGGATACCTCAGATATATCACGTTTGGTTTGGTAGTCTATTGCATTGAATTGAATTGCAGTGCATTACATTGTACATTGTGCTCTGGTTAATTTCGAGCTGGCGTGGCTCGTGTGACGTGAGCCTTGAGTCTTATTCCTATTCCTATTTATTCCTTGTAATGTAACATAACACAACACACAAAAGATGAGTAGTTCCACACTACAAACTACACACTACACACTACACACAGTAGACAGTAGAACATACCAAAGTAATGCAATGCAAAGTAAAGTAAAGAGAAATTGAATGTGAGTGTGAGTCTCTTCCCCTGTCTTTCTTTCTTCATGCCTGCCTGTCTGTACATCTTTCATTTTACATTTTACCTGACATTACTTTGCTCAGTGTATCGTGTATCGTGTATGATGAAACAAATCAGAAATGAAACAAACGTACAAACAGGAGCAGGCGGAACAAGCACCTGTATTCTCTTTGCCTCCTTATATGCATATTCTTCCTCTCGCGGCTCTAGATTCTCGGCTTGGCAATGAAATTCAATGTAGTGTAATGTAATGTAATGAACGAGTCATCTCATCTACTCATCAACCCCCTCGTACTCGTACTCGTATTCGTATTCTCGTATCACTCAGCCCACGACGTGGAAAAGAAACAAAGACAAAGCACAAGAGACAAGTTGTACTTGATTCCATCACTCTATTCCAGTCTGTATAATCTATGTTCTATATGGAGCATAGAGTTTAGATTCTAAATCCTCCTCCTCCTCTTCCTCCCTATCGTCATCTCAACTCATTTTCAGATTATCCTTGTTGCTCTATGAATTATGGTCCGTAATCCCTATACTAATTTACTTCAGAAATATGTACTATTTGTAATTTGTAATGCTAATGTTTGTTCACTTGAGGACAATTTGATTCATAGTTGTTTATTTGTTTACTTATTTTTGCACAGAGTTAGGTAGGTTTTTCCTGTGAATTTGTGATATCGAATGTACAATGTAGAATATGGATGATGGTGACAATGATGATGATGATGATGGCCAAAGGAGGATGATGTACTGATGTACTTCTTGAACTTTCCTCGAGGTGAAAGACTTGATAAATAAGTCTAAAAATAGCAGTCGTAACTCTTCTTTAATAGAATAAATTCAGTGTCCGAGATAATTATAATTAGGTATGAA
>JAQGBH010001052.1:0-37539 GCA_034698265.1 Sminthurinus aureus | reverse complement strand
TTTTTGAGCTCTCATATATTTAACATGTAAATACCATGGAAACGAAAACGATATTGGTCGTTCTTCCACGGGGAAATCCAATTATTATTATTAAAAATTAGAGGAGCTAAAAGATTTACCATTTACAAAAGTAGAGTGAACGGTGAATAAAAAGAATAGACAAAATCCAAAACCTCTTTTTTGTACTCCACACCACAGAAATGGATCACGCCATCCCTTTTCTCTGGATTACCTGATGATGTTAAAGATGAGTACACCTTTTCTCAAAAACTGGGGGCGGTGGAAGCATCTAGAAGGCTAAAAGCTCATAGAGATACTTGGTTTACTGAAAATGACGTGATTGCAATGAAAAAGGCGGGAGTAAATCATTTACGGATTCCTTTGGGGTATTGGGCTTTCGAAATACCCACTGGAGAGCCTTGGATCACCGGAAGTTGGGATTATGCTTTGAAAGCTATCCAATGGGCTAAAAAATATGACATGCTCGTTATGCTTTGTTTTTGGTTTTTATTCGACCTCTTTGAGAGAGAGAAAACTTTATTCGCTTCTACAAAATCGTAGTAGCCAAAAAATGACTAAGCAATACAAACACACTTCTTAACTATTACGTACTTGATGTGACTATTCATTATAAATAAAAAATATACGTAATAAATAATAAATAAATTAAAAATTCAAGACCCAGGTTTTTTTTTTCAATGGACACCAAAAAAAAGTACAGGAAAAATAAATAAATATTATAGAAAAAAGATAACTGTATTAATTATTACTGTAGCAAATGTATCAATATTATTAAACCATTGCACGTTCTAATGGTAAATTTTTCCACGGAGATTTTTCTCTCGTCTCACCCGACCTTTGATTCCTTCGACTCTGAACTGATGTTAACGAAGACTTGGATGAAATAAATGAAGAGTCGGAAGATGCAGATTGAGATCTTTGTCTCTCTCTTTCTCGAAATCTTTCAAGTCTTTCAGATGATTTACTAACATAATGAGAAATTCTAGACGGTTGACCTAATGAAACTAGATCAATTGATTGTTTTTGCTGTAGGAGTTGTAGCTGTTGCTGTTGACTTTTAGTTCGACCTCTTAGAGAAAGACTTGGACTTGCTATTTCAGTCTGAACATCATTCAGTTTTTTCCTTGTTGCCTTTGGACTTAAATTTGGACTTTGATTCAAATTACTTTTTCGTATGATTGGGTTGACTGGATGACTTTGCTTGACATTTGACAAGGCATTTTGGAGTAATTGAGCTGGTTTCTGATGTTGTTTCAATGGTGATGAGGATGATGATAATAACGTATTTCCATGGAGTTTTCTATTTGACTCCTTTAGAATTTAGAATCAAATCAAATTATATAAAACTTGTACACATTAGCATATTAGTAAAAAAAATCATAAAAAATATATTATTATACCTTATGATGATGATAAGGTACAAGATAGTAAAAGAGAAACGGAATTTATCCGTATATGATTAAAACTACCGTAAGATGTATTACGAAACTGCACATCCCTGCTTTGGATCTTCATTTTCATTTGTAGCTGAATCCGTTGGAAGTGTATCAGCAACCCCATCATTATTTTTAACCTTTGAAAGTTTTTTAGTACCCTTTCCAAGGACAACAGCTGTAGAAGGCGGGATGTCCACTCCAAAATTCATCTCATTTTTAAATGTTTGCTGGAAATGTGCTCGCTTTACAGTCATCCCAATGTGACAATATATCAGTCCGTTAAAGATTCCCACCAGCTGAAATTTAGAAAACAAAGAAAAAGAGACGTAAATAAAGGAAAAAATGATCTTCCAATTCAAATGTTTTTTTTTCTTTAAAAAAAACTACTCACAGCAGCAGAAGTCCTCTCAATGCTTTTGTGTTGGTAACCAAAACTATTATTTTGTATCACTGAACCAAGCATCAATGTACCACCAGCAAGGAGACTCAAACTTGAAAATAATTGGAGAATTACATCCTAAAAAAAAGGCATTTTATGAGCAAGACATACATTGAATATTTTTTCATATAATTATACAGGATTAAGTGTTATACAGTTTACTTTTTTAATTTTTTATGCAAAATAATATGCATGTCATACAATGATTGATGCTGCTGTTTCATTCAGTCTTATAATGTGTAAAGCATATGAGGATTGAGATAGAAAGGTCAGACAGAAGCAAATAACGACCATACTGAAAAAATACTCTTCAAAGTCGTAACCTTTTTGATAAGAATCTGCAATCAGTACTCCGTTCAGAAGGCCCAAGAGCTTTATTCAAAAAACATTTAATGTAAAATTTAATAAAACTGTTGAAGCTTTGTGTGTCCATAATATATTATAGCTTTTGATTTTTGATACTGCTATACATTTCAAATTACCAGGGTAAGAATTCTAGCTTCTAAAATGTCATCTGCAAGGAGTCTTCGCCATGTGAATCGATCAAAGAAAACTTTTTTACAACCGTTTCCATTGGTACCCTCTTGATCATCCGGCCGTTCTGAAATTTCATCATCATTATTTCCACCTTCTTTTTCTAGATGAGTTTTATTTGATGTGCAATATACAAGCCGTCGATCCGCCATAGTTAAATAGGATAGAACAAAGTAAATAAAAGAGGTTTGCATCCCCAAAACTCCAGCGGTAGTTCGTATGAGTGTCTCTTGATTTGTATCTGTAAATCGATAGTCTAGTTGTTTTCCTCGTTTTGGAGCTCCCATGAGCATATAAACACTTGAAACAATGAGAAGAATTCCTCCAATAAAATGAAAAATGAAATCCTGGAAAAGTAAAACAAACAAAAATAAACATTACTTGTGTCCGTCCAAATCATCTGTTCATACAACATGATTATTTTTGATTGCATGTACGTGAATAAAAAATAAAATAATAATATATTTACTGTAATTTTAAAACATTTCCCAGGTCCTTTAACACAAGCAGCAAGAAATGTCAAAAAGAAGTGAAGAAAAGACACAAAAGTTGTGAAAACACAAGAGGCGAGGAAAATCAAATCACTGAATTCCGTTGGGCGAAATTTTGAAGCAGTAAGGCCAATAGAAATGACTCCCTTTTTAAAATTAATAAGAAACAATGAGAAATTAATGCACTGATCAAAAAATCCAAAGGAACAAATAAGTACCAAAATCATTTTGTTTTTCAAAAAGTTCATGTATTATTATTAGAGATTTTACCATGAAAATTGCGAATAGACGCAGAAATCCATTGGCCTTATGAAAAGAGGAATTTGAAGCCATATGCTCAATATTTAAAACAGGTTATTGTCAACAGTCAGAAGCAGATGAGAACAATTCCTACGTTTCCTGTGGTCACTCATGTCCTCTTCTTCTTCTTCTCCTTCTTTCTTATAAGATTTGTCACATTTTCTCCAGTTGTTTTCCAGAAAGAAATGAGAAACACAGAAAATCACAAGCACACACTTTGTTGAAATTTGAAATATTCTGTTCTATTTTTCTACTCAAGTTATTTCAGTTCAAATTTTGAGATGCCATTATTCTGTTTGTAAGAAATAAAATGTTGTTGCTCTTCTTTTTCTTCAATCTTCTATGTCTGTGTAAATGGCATAGCAAGGAATCTGCCGTTAGGCACTCGAGTTTGATGTTCTCATTTTACAGTTTTTGCTTCGTTGACTTTCCCCCATTTCCATTTCAATTTGGTATTTTCCGTGTATATTGTATATGAGAAAATTAGAAACTAACAACGTTTTCAAATTTAAAGCATCAATGTTTGTATGTATATGTAGATTGAAATGATTATGATCTCATAATATAGTTTGTAGTTTTGTCTCACCTCATAAATTTTACATTTTTTCACCCCTTTATATACATTATATAAAAATATGCATACAATGCAAAACATGAAAATATGAGACACGAGGATGAGAGTTCAATATATTATGCAGAAGAAGAGAAAAGAACCAAACAAACAAACAAAGTAACAAACTTGATAATGGTCAAGAATGAGTGGGTAAACATCATATCTACTTGTGAAATTACTTAAAGTCTGTTATAGTTGTTTATTTTCACTATTCACTATTCACTATCCTATACATGCATTATGCATATTGAAATAAGTAAATAAGTAGCCTTTTTTAAATAGATTATAATAATAATAATAGTGATGACTTTTTGTTGTTAGTGTAAAAAAAATAACTAATAAACTGTCAATAAAGGCTTTTCAGCAGGAGCAATCCTTTACGTTTCCTGTCGGGGGGAAAACATTTTGTGTGTATCTCCCGCTGTTACCTGGAGGATCGTATTCTGTGTGAGGAATAAAGTTGTAACAAATTAGGAAAATGTATAAAGTTTGGTATTTGGTCAACATAGTAAAACTGATGAATTTTTTCAATAATTTGTTTCTAATAATATTATTTAATTACCAGCAACTAAGTATGTCCATCTCCTTGCAGATTTTGCAATGCCGATTCCAGTGGACTTGGATCCTTTCCATACCAATTGCGAAAAATGACCTACAAGAAAAACAATAACATAGCATAAAAAATGTTTGTGGACTTTTTTACTGTGTAAATGGTTTTTTGGCAAGTTCTAATGTATATTGTACATATATGTAAAATTTATGCTTATTTATACTTTTGTTACCTCCTTTAGGCTGAAATCCATTTTTTTTGAAATTATAACTCTTGTACTCATTAAACCAAGCACGAATGGCATCACAACCTTTTTTTAACGAGGTGGAGGCGTATAAATTTTCTCCATAGGGACCTCCAGAGTGGTCAAAATCTCCGCTCTTTGCAATTTTTTCGGCATATTTTTGAGCAAAAGTCTCCAGCTAGATGAATCGGAAAGCATAAAAACTAAGTATATAGAAACGTCTCAAATCTCAAATACATAAACATTTATTATCCTCAAAAAATTCACACAATACATATTATACATTTGAATATTAGACATTAGACAAAACTGTAGCAACAAAGGTCAATGACAAAATAAACTATTTGTTTCTCACTTTTGCACTAATCTGAAGTGGAAAATGAAAAGAGTAGCATCCAGTATCCTAAACTTGCAATTCTCCACAAATAATACATAGTTTTTAATGTATAAAACTCTCCAATAATCAGATAAACAATACACCACTTGAACTTTGAATTGTCTCTGCTGTTTAGGAAAAAATTAACACACCTACGGCTGAAGTAACGAAAAAGTAATAATTTACATTGAAACAAAAAACTTGCGTACAAAAACGAACGTCCAGAAAAGCAATCCACATGCACTTATGACAGGACAACACTTAATAATAGTAAAATTCGTAGAAGTATTCTCAACCGTAACGGTTTTCAAAAGGGAGCATTCCGTTACATCCAATAGAGTAACGGCATTCTCTTGAGCCCTGAGACTAGAATTTGTCCGTTCGTTATTTTCTAGAACTTTGCAGTTTGCTTAAAGAGTAGTTTTAAAATAATTCACTTCAAGTTTCAAAATTTCTACATAAAATAGATAATAATAGTAATAATAGTAATAAGTAACAAATAAAGTTTATAGCTCAGTTGTAAGCTTACAGCTTACACTTTTTTTGCATTGGTAGTTGTGGTATCCATAATAATATGCATAATGAAATGATTCTATATAGCACACACAAGCTCATGAGAGCTATTTATCTGTAATGGTAAAATTCATAATCCTTTAATTCTAAAAGCTTGTATTTTATATTACTATAAACGATAGAGTTTAGTACTAAATTAATAGTACAATAAATCAGTTAGTATTGTAATATTAAATATTACTATTTAATTTTAATGGTTGCATAGATAGACAAAAACGAGAAGCTGTCATTTCATTACCAAACCTTTACTACAATTCAGTTACTTCAATAGTTAATACTAAGAGTATGTAATATATAATAATTAACTGCAAAAAAATAACAAAGATATTATGTATACGGGGTCGACAATAAAACAATAGCTTGTAGAGAAAATTGCGGAACATAATAAACATTAAAATATGTATGTCGGGCTACAGAAATCAGAGATCAGGTACAAAAATAATAACTAAAAAATGCGCTAGTAAGAAATCCTGACTGCTTCACTTCATACTTTGTAAAAAAAAAATAATTCATGCATAGAATATTTACATAGTTTGCACTGTTACACTGTTAAATACGACGGCAGGTAAGATCATTCTCTAGACCCAGAAAAATTGAATTCAACTTCCAACAAAAATTCAACTTTGACTTGTTCTCGTTTGTAGACAATGTACCTGAATAAAAAAACAATAGAAATTAATAAAATAGTTTATTAGAAGCCCTTTAACTACATCATGATACACGCCAAATTTAAATTCATAGCTAAAAGTTGATTATTCATAAAGAATAATTTAGTATTTAATATTACTTACTCGTTGTACTGTAAATATCCATGTTTTCCACTAGAAGCGACTGGTTTTCCATACACTATTTTGGCACCGCCTATTGAACGTTAAACACGATGCGTCATTAGTCGTTATATTTATACAAGTACAATTCTTTATCCAGTCAAATACTATATTATATCAATAATAAATAATAATATATGGAATGCTGAAATAAGTACGATGAAGTCTTAGAATAAAATGTACAATTAACCTGGAGTGACATGTACTAAATCTTCACTTGGAACAGTTTTTCCACATCCTTTAACACTAATAAATACAGCAGACGGCATATTATGCATTGATTCATATTAACAAAACTACATTCTTCATATAATATTAAAAATTATTAATATGGCATGAAACTAGATATACTGTGCAGATACCGAACAATAAATATTTCATTTTACCTGTTTTTACCAGTGGGAGGGGTATAAGAGCATCCACTTCCTCCTTCAGATATTTCATGTATTTCACCTGAAAAAATTATGGCAGTTATAAGCAATATTATGGTTCTACGTACGTAATTCAGGTTTACAGTTGAAAAATCTATAAGTACAATATTTTCAATTTTCATAGCATGCAGCATACAATATAGTATTTGTTATTTTATTTATAATAGAAAAAATTTATTTTTACCAAGAGCGACCTCACATAGAAACAAGGCACCAAAATCGCGATACTTATTGTTGTCAGGAAAGCTATAAAAAATTTATACCATAGATGTGCTTGAAGACTCACGGCATGAATTTTTATAGTTGATAATAGATACATGACACATGAAGAATATTAATAACAGATAGATGATTTATTTGATTTGGGTGAGGCACCCTCTGAACTCTAAGTATATTAATAATATTAATATACTAGTAATTATAATATACCAATAGTTAGCACTCTTGCTTATCATGTCGGCGAAATATATTCCTTTTCCGAACGCGTGACCTGTAACAGGAGCTCCGGGTGGTGCGATTTTGAGTCCCTAAGATAAAGGTAAAAAGACATGTAATATAAATTTAAAATTTAGATATTATTTTCATGATAATACTAACATTTTTCATAATGAGTGCTAATAAAAAATAATGATTATTACGTTTTTTAAAATACTAGCTACATTCGAAATCCGACTCCCGTGCCACAAAAGTCTTTTGTTTTTTAAATTTTTAGATGCTTCGTATAGTTCTGATTCACCATGACGGGATATAGAGTAAATCTGTATGATATTAGACATGATACATTAGATATGAAATCGAAAAGAATGGTACAAGTACAAAATTAAACTCAGTAAAAATATTCAAGGAATTTGTTCTTACATTAAGTAATTTGATCTTAAACTGGTTGTGAGTAGCCCCATGTGTATTGTACAAATAATTCTCAAGGATTTTCCAAATTTCAGACTTGGGATCCAAACAGACAATATCACACTCCAGAGATTTATACTGAGCATCCAGATTTTTTTCCGTTTCGACGTATCGATAATCCAATTCAATTTCCATTACATCTTCTAATTCATCCACTTTTTTCTAAAAAAATAGGCGAAAAGACATTTTAATTAGTTTACGTTATGTCTTTAGTTGATGCTACTTTTTGATAAAGCTGTGTAATATAAAAATAGAATGAAAGTAATACATAATATTATTATACATGCAGACATAGACGTATGTGAATAAGTTTGTGGATACTTACATGAACGAAATCCAAATTGTCGAGCATGGGGCAACTAAACATGTCAAAAACCTAGAACAGAAACAGATGTTTTTGCTTATAATTTTCAAGTAAAATAAAATTATGATAACAAAAGGATTAATACTGTTATTCTTTAAACTTCGAATAATGTAATGATGACAAGCAATAGTTTTGAACTTGCATTGAAGTTCGAGAACAACTTACAGTGGGAACTTGAGAGTAAAATCGATTAGTCAATGCTACTATTTTGTCATGGACATCACGCTTACTAATATCCGCACCTTCAAGTAGTAGTCTTGTCACTTCATCTAGCACTAAATAGCCTTTATATAGTTGATCATACGTCATTTGAAAAAGAGGCATTTGCACCAAATTAATTTCAACTTCGAATTGTACTGGATCGACTTCTAGAATGGTTTTCACAAATGTTTGGATCTATAAGTTGTTAAAGATAAATATGTAATCAATTTGTGATAAAACAATTATTACAACAACTTTACTGAAAACCATATTATTCGGCATTTCAAATAAAAATCCACAAAAAAAGGTTTTAAAACTAAGCAAACATCAAATTATAATACCTGTGGTTCCAATTTTATAATATGTTTGAAGCGATGAACTTCCACCAAACGTGCTTCATCCTGTACAATTATAAATTACATGGATATATACATAAGTAAAGTCAATCAAAAACAAAAGTAAAGAAATTACACATATTTTGCATATAATCAAAATTGTAAAAAGCTAAAAATAATTTGTTATAATAATATGTTATAATATGAAGACACAGTTGTACTGTTGAACTTTAACTAATTGAACTTACATTACCATACTCCAGTTCTAAAGTATTGTAAACTTTAGATTTATCCTGACAAATTTTATGGAAATACTGTTTAGCAGAGTCAAGAGAGTCCATCTCGTCACAAAATTTGATACCACAGGTCATTCCAATTCTTCCCCATGATCGAAACAGCCAATATCTAGAATAAATTCAATAGTCAAATAAAACAACAAGTTGTATTTTATATTGTACATATTATGACACATGATGCATACTACATGCATAATATATAGTACGTCCAAAATAAATTGTGCAATTTTATTACAATTTACAATATTATAATGAAAAAAGATTCTTTTACATTGGTTCTTTAGTAGTATCTTTTTCTATTAGTTGAACTTTGAAATATGAATTCCGTCCTGCATCCACATCGACCATGCACATGACTTTACTGTAAAATTGATCGTTTTCCTGGTAACAACAGATTTATTATTTATTATTATGAAAACACAATATGACATACTATATTATAGTATTCAATAACCACATTTACAACTAGATTTTACCTTGTAAACATGCCCAACTTCGCTTAAATGAACAAATTTTTCCTTCTTTTGAGGATGAGCTCTAATTACTGCATCCGGATCCACGATGCATCCGCTTTTCATTAAAAATTTGTACTTTCCAACTATCAAAACACACAAAATCATTATTAGAGAAGAAATTCAATAGAACATGATATGGTAGTTAAATATCCAATTTTACTACAAGTACTACAACATCAAACAGATTGAAAAAAAGTCATAGTCCTATAATAAAATGTATTATCCTGCTACTAGATACATAATACATATAATAGAATACTAGTTTAATTACCTTTAGGAACACTCTTTGGAAGTGAGTTGCAGGCCTTCTTTGCTTCGTTTTTACCAGCATCGATTTTACGTACAATTTTTTTCTCGTCCTCTGGCCGAAGTTTATCACAATGTAAAATATCCTTCAAACAGTCTACTGTTTCATTTTCAAAAAAGTGTTCAATGCAGAACGGAGTCGGATATAGACCATCATGACCAGTAATCTACACAACAAATTATATGCATACGTACAATATTAAATATTATATCATATTTATGATTTATGCATACCAATTATTATGAATTATACAAAAAGGAATCAACAAATCAAAAAATAATAATTAATTATTAGTAATGCTTTTAAAATAAGCTAAATGAATAGAATAAAATGATCAAATACTTGCCTGATTCAAAATACTCAAATACAACTGATCGACTTTGAAATGAGTATAACATTGTGAACATTTCTCTTTGCCGGAAATACTGTACTCCGCTCTGTGTCATATAAAGAATAAACAAGCAAAGAATAAAAATAAATATGATAATGTATTATTAATTATTATACATTGTAATGTTTATCAATATCAAAAACACAAGCACATTGTACAATCAGAAATTACGTACTTTGAAAAAAACTTTTAAACTGGCTCAAACGCAAAATAACTTACATATAGGGCTGGAGCTTTTCCTCCTCCATTGTTTTTTATTTAGTTTCAAATTGACAATAGTTATTACTTTATTACTTTTTAATTTTAATCACCTTTCAACTTTCAACAAAATCGTCAGTCAGTCAATCGTCAATATTTATCACAAAAAAAACGAAAAAAATTCTCACGTAAAAAAAATTCAAAATATGTTCACGTGTTCTTCTCATATGCATCCTTGCATTTTGCCTATAGACTGATTTTTGCCTACAAGTCACAACTCGAAACTGGAAACGTTTTCAAGTTTAATCAATAGAAAATGTACAAAGGAAAAAAATGATGATTCAGCTTATTAAAATTATTCGGTTCTAAAGTTTTGTACATCCAAAAGATTTTGTACAACCACCTACCAAAACCTAAGGGTAGAATTCTCTATAATCGTTTGCGAAGGGCAACAGAGTTACTGAAAAATATTTTCTGTTATATCATGTGTAATCTCAGTAAAATTTCCTTTCATGATTCATGACATAGGAGCGTCCAATGAAATCCGAGGAAGTATAAAAATATGCTTTGGTTTTGTTGAAATGTATTAGTAATTAGTATGCGTATTACATAATTAAATATCCTCTGATCTAGTTTCTAGCACGATTTCTATGCTATGGAACTAGGAACTACATAATAAGTTTGTCGATTCTATCGAATATGTTGTATTGTGAAGGCATCTTGTGAAATAAAACGAAAAAGAAGTTCCCTAAGGTCCCTGTTCTTCGGTTTTGTTATAGGTGGCTGACTTCTTGATCATAGTTTGACTGCTATCTAATATTTTAGTAGGTTGATCTCTTGTAGTTGGTGATCCTCATTATTTTGGTTATATTTCCGTGTTTCAATATACAATGGAGTATGGATAATGTGGATATTGTAGTACACATTGTACCCCGTGATACCCCTTTACTGTAACATTTGCTATAGAGATGACCTAGACGTGACTATTATCCTAAATGTCGTCTAGGAAACGTAAGTAGACTATTCAACAAAAGATTTGTTGACATTGCTCTGCGCAACAATCAAAAGTTTACATGTATAACACATACCGGGATCAACAAGTTAAAATTTTTAGGAAAAATCGCTCAGTCAACAAGAATTTAATCCATGTCAAGTCAGTCGAGTTTGATACGAGCATCGAGACGGTCAGTAAAGTTATACAGTTGACAAACTTTCAACGTATATACGGAATATAAAACTGGTTATTTCACCTTTGATACAAGACTTGGAACAAAATCCATAAGGTAATTCTTCATAATCTATAACAAGATTTATGGTGGTTTTCAGTTTTCAGTAGTCTTGCCTGAAATTTGATATCTGTATCAAAATTCTCAATTTGATATAAGCATCCTCAGTATCTTTGGAAATATTATAGTACATACATTTCATATCATCTTAGATAGTTTTAAGAAACTGCTTCCAAAATCCAACGGTCCCTAGTTACGCTTTACTCTATTTTCTCTACTCATGAGAGACAAGCATAATATTATATAAAACGGTCCACATGAGCTCATAGATACATCCTTATCAGCTACATAAAGGGCAAGGCATCATAAATTTACCGTACTAAAAAAGCATTTTAGGTTGGAATTTCAGCTTCCATCAAGATAAATATATATGAGATTAGCATGAGATTTTTTGTGTATTACAATTAGTAGTAAGGCATTCGATCATCTTTTTGATTTTTGACTAGAGACCAATGGTATACCATGTCACTTGGAACATGTATTCTCTGAGTATTTTTCTGCTGAAAGATTCCTTGATATTCAAAGATTTCTATGCTTTTCATTGTTCTTGTTGAGCTATCATTTTTTCTCAATCTTGGTTGTTGGAGGTGGTTACATGTAAGTAGATTTTTAGGAAGGGAATGCTGATAGAGTAAAGTGATAGCCAAAACTAGACAAGAAAAACCTTTCCTTCTACAGAACTTTTGGATAGGCACGAAAAAATGGAACAAAAATCTATAGTTTCCATGACAGCAACATGTCTTTATACCATCCTAAATCCTAAATCCTAAAAATTCATTGTTAAAATCATTGACAAAGAATCAACGATAGTTGAAGTTATAGAATTCTACACTCCGATTTGAAATTCCGTCTATTGGTTTGGTTTACATTGTTAAATTTTGCATTCATCTCATTAAATTTAAATGTAAGTAAATCACTCATTCGGGTTTTTGGCAAGTTTGAGTTTTGTGAAAATCTGCATACTTTACGTAGTGACCGAATTTTTTGTCTCCCGTGAAAGGATAAAAGAGATACCTGGAAAAGTCATCACTTTTTGAGACACTGGTAACTGGTAACATAGAGACGGTATTTACATTTTTTATACTTATGTCTATGGAAACGAGATAAAAAAGATAAAAGGGAATGAAATTCCAATCTTGTTCTCTGTTTCTATTTATGCAAAAAACTAACATAAAAACGATACACATAAAATTACACTTATACACATTATTACTAGAGGTTTCATGGAATAATATTATGTACATGAAAAATAATATGCAGTAACTCATTTAATAATTAGAAATTAGAGACAATGATATAGAAATTTGTATAAAAGACTCGGCTTTCCTTGTTGTAATTTATCCAGCTATTGCAACAGAAATACATAATACTTATATGCAATTTCTATATCACCGATTCTTATAGCTCTAACTCAAATAGTAAAATTTACCTAAATCTCATTACTTTCTTGAGTTAACCAAAAGACTTTTCAACAGGTAAATAACTACATATTATACTGTCGTCATACTGGTGTTAATTTATGCGTCTCTAAAAATGGAAATGAGATACTGTAGTTTGCATACTATTTGTGAATCTGTGAATAAAATAAGTATTATTGCGTATTATTGAGGAAGTAAATACGTATTGATAAAAACAACACTGAAATTTAATTTTAAGCTTGTGTGTCTGCTTCTTAAATATGGAATTTCATTACCGTTTTGGAAATTTTGATATTTTTCATAGGTAAAAAAGCCATGAAGTCGTCCATTTTCGCATTGGAATAGGAATCGAGAAAAGTGAGCCGCGGAGGATTCAAAACATTTTGACTCGTGTGTGGATTTAAAATTTAAAATTCGTCCTGAAGCCTGAAGTTCATCATTTATTTATTTACTGAAAAAGAGGGTCGACCGCTTGTTCACATTAATTTAGACTGGTTATAATCGCATTGTTAAAACCCCCATTTCACAATTATTTTAGCCAACATTAATTTTTTTTGACTGCTTGGACAAAATTATTATATAAATTGGATTCCTGATCAAATCTCTTCACGGAGAAGAAAAACATCATCTAAACAGGTAAATGGTCATGCCTTTCTCTCTTTTTTGGTTTTTATTTGAGCTCAAACATTGATTCAAACAAAATAATTATTATTACTGTGGAAGATTTAATAATTGCTTCATTTTGTCTCTTATAGTTGTGAAAGTGGGATTTGTGCTTGGAAATTGGGAGATAGTTGATTTAACCTTTATATCCAAAAACAAAAAAAACATGCTTCGACAAAGAAATTGCCCTTTAGATACGGAACCGAATTGTGTAAATGACCCTTTTGTTATTGTTATCTGTTTTTATTTTATTAATTTGTCCAAAGTTCATGCATATACGCATAGTTTTGAATACAAATTTTTCATTTTCAAATGTATATTATAGGTCCCAACTGGCCGTAAACAAAAGAAGAAGAAGGATATGGACAATCCGATCAGAGTAAAAAGATTGACAAGGCTCGGCCTCAAGAAGAAACTTGCATGTAAGTGTTTGCATTATCAGCATAAAATGTACATTACATGCATCATAGATTAGTTTATGTACGTATAGTATATACAGTCTCTGTCAAATCAAATCCAATTTTGGACCCAAGTTTAGGGATTTTTTTAAGGATTCAAAGTGGACCCAAGCTCAAGATGTATAATATCATGGTTTTGTTTCCATTTATTTGTAGCCTTAAAGAATCAATCTGAATTTCTCCCAAATGGATTTAACAAGTACAATCGTGAGCTGGAGATTTCATCCGAATCTATCAAATTAGGAAATCCTGCACATAAAATTCTGTTCTTGCACCTTTTAGGATTAACCCCCCAAAAAGGTAAGAATATATAGCTTTGGAATCCGAGATTTTCGATTTTGTGTGTATCCATAGTTTGTGTTTTATAATTTCAAATGAAACGATGTATGAAAATGAAAAGTATTCTATTAAATTCCTTTTTTAGACATTATAATGGCTCCATATGTCAAATTAACTGCATTAACTACACCCGAGTTGTTGTTGAACAAGGTTTGTTATACATTTCTTTAATTGTAAAAGGAATTTTTGTATTTGCTAATCACTTTGAAAACTTATTTGGATTAAATTGTTGTAGTTTGGATCAGATTGTTTGACCAATTTTTGGATCTAGTTTTGAGCAGTTTGCATGTGTCGCAAGTTAATGATGATAATCTTGTTGAGTTGTTTCAAACAGGGAAATGTAATTGTATGTTTGATTGGTTTTACAGGAAAATTCATCACCACCCGAGTTAGTAATACAAACGCAAGTTTCTGGAGAGCTGCCTACAACATGTCTTCCGAACATTTCACCTTCATCATTATCACCAACACCATCCATAACAGATTCGGATACGAGTTCAAACTTTTCTCAAGATAATGAAAATTTGAAATGTTTTGATTATGTAGAATCATTAGAATCATTGGACTTGGATCTGGAAATTATGTTTTGTCCACTTGACTTTCCAGAAGTTTATGAAGAAATTACCGGAAAGCCATTTTCTAGCTATACATCTGTTTTTAATACTCCTTCTTCAACTCACGATTCAAGATCTTGTGAATCTGGCTATGACAGCAATTTTAGTAGTCCTGATGAAGAAAAATCACAGCACAATCAATGTGCTAAATTTCCGGTTAGATCTAATCTTATGCGAGTTTTTGGGTGCTAATTTCTGAGAGATTGAATTCAAACTTTTATTACTTGGCAAATAAACTGTCTATTAATGTCATCATCATCAATGCAATAGTCAAATATTGAAGTATACTCTGATAGTATATAGTGCTTAGGATTTACATGTGACTTCAGAGACAGTTTGTTCACAAAAAAAAAGAGTTTAACACCGACTCATTTTTAATTCTTTGTGTTTAGATCGTGTTGAAAATATCAAATAATAGTAGTTTAATACAGATTAAATATACAACATAAAACCTACATGTAGGTGTTAATTGTTTATACCGTAAATATAATAATAATATCTACTCAATATAATGTTTCCTTTTGACACATTGTATCTATCTATCTATAATCTATATAGCAGTTTTAGTACATTAGAATTTTTTACATACTGTGTTATATATTATGTATAATATAAGTTGTGTGATATAACTTTTTAATTATGAATTATGAATTGTTTTTCTTGTTATTGTTAAATGAATTACGACTTACAATACTTATTACTGTTGTAGTATATAGTATATACATGTTGTTTTGATTATAATTATTATTATTATTGTTATAATAACTGGTATAATTTTGTTGTGTAGTGTATTTATTATATACGGTGTTTATTTGGAGTACAATGAACTGAACTTATTACTAATAAAATAAAAAGAATTATGAGATTCATGCACCATATATTTTGTTATGTATATGCGATTGAAGATGGGATGCATTATAATTTTTATTACTGTTTTCTGTTGAGAAAGTGCAATAGCGGGGATGAAATGAACAATATTAATTCTTTGATTATCATAAAGTTCAATTAACGAGAAAAAATCAACACAGAGAGCACATCTAGTATCGAGGATGTCACATATTATGTCAAATATTCTGATTCAATATTTCCTTAATTATTTATATATACTAAATGCTAAGTAGAAAGCAAACCAAAAAAAAGACAAATAGTAGTTCAAACTAACCATTTACATTTAAAACTAGGTTAAAACGCTATTAAAAATAATGTTTCTAATAATTAGTTTGAATTAGTATGGAGTTGGACCATTTAAAGTATGCGTATCAACCAAATCAATCATACAATTATTTCCTTCAATTATTACCGTTCGTGTTTTCATTGAGCTGTTACATGAAAATTTATCCTGTATACAATCACGTGGAGAATTTTCCAATTCAAGTATAATGACAGTATTCTCCCCTGGGGTAAAATTTAGTAGTGGTCCAGGCACGTATAAGGTTACCTGAGGTCCTGTTTTTGGCCAATATCGACCTAGAAGAACGCCGTTGACCCAAACTAGTCCTGTGTAACAAGTAACAAGATCATATACCTAAATTATATAAATCCATCCTTCGACAATAATATCTCGTCTCCGTTTAGCGAACATACAAATCAGGCAGAGGCAGGATGCAAGTGCAAGATACAAAAGTACACGTAAGTTATGTAATAATAACATAGATACATTCACTTTTTTTATTTACCTTTTGTCCAACCATCTAAACGTAGAAATGTATCATCCGGATATGAAAAAGTTGAAGAAGATTCTGCTTTGGGTTTTCTATCACTGGAGTTGTATACAAAAAAAGTTCCACTGAAAAACATCCCTGCCCTCTGTGGTTTTACATCACTGAGCTCAAAACTGGAAAATATCGGTTCAACTTCTCGACTGTGAATCTCATTGTCACTCTCTGACGGTGGTAATAGAACTGGTCCATAATTTAAAATGCTGGAGAGCCGAGAGAGTGAATCTGCATTAAAATCCCGCAATCTGTACATTGTCCAAGTATCTAAAAGATATTTTCCAAGTCTCACTTCTGGACCAATTCCCTTTTTGAAACAAGAAGAAAAGGCATGAATTCAAACAGTACTTTTATCAGAGTGAGAAACAGTTTGAAAATCTTTGCATCCTACTTTTTTTTACCTTGTGTTCCGACATCTCTGAACCAAAATTGATTCGACCTTGATTTTCAACTAAAATCCGTAACTTTTGACCTCTCCTCACGGTTACTGGTAGTGAGCAGATTTTTTCTGATCGATCTAGAATACCTTGGAAATCCTGTACAAGGAAGTTTAGTGCTTACATTTTACATAGAACATCAAATTCCCAGATAATTGATCAGTCGTATTTACTATGGGCATGTGCTTATAGTACAGTCAGATTTTGATAGTAATATACTTACCTCATCTGCGAAAATGTATGCTCGATCTTTGAGATCTTTTAATTTTAGTAGGACTGGATCGCTCGTAACCACCGGAACAATTGTCTCATATAGTACAAAACCTGAACCAACCCCGAGTCTTTCAAACTGAACTGGAAATAAACTATAACAAAAAGTGTATTATTATTCGGACAGTTTTTGTGCATGTCAAATGTCAAGTCAGAGTAGTTAAACTAAAATAAACTCACTTAATCAGTGGTTCAGGATCAAGCATTTGAAGAAGGAGAGGATCAAAAATACTAGCGAGTGGTTTTAAAGAAACAGCTCCATAATTTCCTTTCTGTGACATTCCCGGATTTTCATTAGGTACAGGCATGTACTAAAATTTGGTTAAAAAATATAAAGTACATATATGAAGACAATGTATCAATTCAGTATAAAACTTGTCAAAATGTACAAGTCATAATATATGCATTTAGTTTTCAATTGCTTATAGCTCAATTGTATAGCCATGTTATTTCTTACTTGAGAAATTACACTTTTGATAGTGAAATATTTTTCTGTCGGATCACCAGCCTCGTCCAAAGGGGCGTCGTAGTCATACGAACTTGTGGAACAGTCATATCCACCACCAGACTCAACAGTAGAGCCACCGGAAGTCAGTCCGAAGCTCGTTCCTCCGTAAAACATGTAAAAATTGACACTCGCTCCAAGTTTCTGAAAAAAAGTACTCACATGAAAAAAGAAATAAGCTATTCCAATATTATTACTTTTTTAAAAGAAAAACTTTCAAAATTTTCAAGTATTAAATACCAGGATCCGATTGAGAGATGAAGCAATCACACTAGTGGATTTTCTATTGTGCTTTCTTTTCCAGTGATCCATCCAACCGACATAAAATTCAGAATTTACAAGTGGTCCACGTGGAGCGATGACTCGTTGTGTTGCAAAATGTAAATCTATCAATTCCGGTATTTCTTCCGGACCAAAATCGACTGTGGGAAAAACTCCGGGTATGGATCCACATTGTAAATGTTGTTCTTGGGCGTTGTCAGTTGTAAATAGAACAATATCATTTCCCAGATGAAATTGAATCAAATCACGTAGTATCGTCTTATACTCGGGGTCACAACCAAAACTTCCATACTCATTCTCAACCTAAATAAATAAATCTGAAAAATATTTGACTCTGCATGAATAATCACAATGGGAGCGATTACAACTGTGACTACGAATACAACGAGGACAATTTCTTCAGCCTACCTGAATCATTATGATTGGTCCGCCGTTTTTATACAGAAACGGTTTAATCATTGTCAAAAGAATTCCAAACCAAGTTGACACGTAGTATATGAAATCTATCAACAAAAAACAACGCAACACGTTAGTAAACAACAGTTCACATTTTTTAGGTGTAATAAACTGCTGTGATTATATCATATGTATCCTTTACCAGGTTGTGTGGTTCGTAGTTTCATATCTGCAGATTGCCATAAAAGCCAATTTGGCAAACCGCCCTAGAATATACAAATTCATAAAATTTCTGTTCAGTCTCTGTTTTCTTTCCTTTGGAGTAAATTAAGAAACTGAGCTATAATAATATATATTGATTATTGATGATTCACCATATCCCTCTCTGCATCGATGTACGGTCCCGGTCGAAGAATTACACTAAGATTATGTTTTTGTGCTAGGCTTAGGAATTTAAATAAGTTTAAATTTCCATCAAATGTAAAATTTTGAGGAGATGGCTGATGAGAAGACCACTCAATATATCTAAAACAAGAGAGACACATGTTTGCTTGTAGTCTTTGGAAACATAAGGTTGAAACCAAATTAAATAATATCAATGTTATAACGTTAGAAATTAAAAAAAAAACATTCACGTCTGAACAGCATTTAATCCTCCGAGACGAAATTTTCTCAAAATGTCATCCCATTTTTGTTCAACGGTCCGAAAATAGTGAAAACTTCCCGAAATATACCTAAAGGGTTCACCATCTTTCTCAAATACATTATTTTCATAATCAATTCGAAATGTTCTGATGGATGCATTTGACCTAATTAATAAAAACTGACAACACAATAGGAAAACTAAATAATATTTTAGGTATGACGCCAGATTTAACTGTGACATTATTCTACACTTTGAACAACTCAAAGGCATTATAATATATTATGTTTTCCTGCCCTTTTTTCTTTCACTGATTCCAGATTGAAACTTTATTGAATCTTTAAATTTTTTGCACAACAACCTAAAAAGTTATTTCACATTTGTAGTAATAAACACAGACTCGTCAATGTCAGACAGACAAAAACCGCAGCCTCAAGACTCACGACTTGATGCAGAAAACTAAAGTGACATTGAATTCCGATTCTCAATATGTGCTACAGATATCTAGAGAATCTAGAGAAAATGTGTCTGTTTGCTGTGTTGGGTGGAAATGTCTACGTTTGTAAATAAATAAACATTCATTTACACTGTCGTCGTCACTTGTCAATGTTCAAACTTTAAAGTCTATATTATAAATATTGTCAAATAAATAGTGGTGCATAGTCCGGAGTTTGTAGTGTAATTCACTGTTTACAGCTTTAAATTGGGCATATTTTATCAGTTACAGGCTACAACTTGTAGCAGTGCATACTGCACACTGTACAAATTACGACGTGCATACGCCTCTTTTTTCTCTTTTCATTCAGCCACGAGTCTGGACTTTAATCTTTAATTGAGTCAATCCATTTCAAAGCCTGAATACAAAGTAAAATAAAAACGGCAGAGTTTTTCATTCACACAGTTTTCCACAGTTCCGTCTTCAATGTATACTTACAGTTGACAGTTTGTCATTTGTGTATGCAGTTGAAAAGAAATTTTTCTATTGTGATGCAATTTAAAATTTAAATCAACGTTCTTCGTCCAAGATCCAAGACCAACTATCAAAGTATATTATCAAATATTTATGATGCCAGCCTCACACATCTGTCCTGTTTGAGCTCTTCTCTTTTGTCTCTTGTACTTCTAAACTAAAGTTATAACTTATAACATTGTCAAAAACAGTGCCAATGGAAAATACAAAATACATGGTGTGAATCAAAATCTTACAGTACTCTTGATCTTGTTGTGTTTTTTATTTCCTCACAGTAAATCTGTTCGCATTTCACACTAATTCAGAATTCAGACATGACATTTGATATGGTTTGATACCTTTTGTGTATTGTGCATTGTGGAAGGAACACACGACAAATGACATTAAAAGGTTGTGTCTTACGTTTGTCAATAGTAATTATTGACGATTATATAATTGCATATTGCAGGAATTAATGTTTCTTATGCATGTTACATGTATTATTATATTATGCAACCATTATTGCCATTTCACTTATGTATGCTATGATTATTTCCCAAATCTATTATGATCTATGGCTCATGACCTGTAAATAAAATTAACGTTTTTGGAGTTTTCAGTTGTCATGATTGGTTGTTCAAATGAAGTCGCCGTGCGACGGCTGAAAAAACATTAAATATGATATGATGATATATGATTCATTTTTCAGGTATTTTTTTCAATATAGGTATTTCATTTAATAGGAACTCGTGGGCATTAATTTTACATGTTTTTACAGACGTAACAGTAAAGAATCAAACACGGTTGCGTAAAAAAAGTGGCACAGAATACAGGAATAATTAAATAAAAATTTAAAACATGTAAATATAGTCAAGTAATACAAGTTTGAACAGAGTATAAATTATAATAATATTATGTTGTAGAAGGAAGTAGAGAAATTTTACTAGAGGTACATTTTATAAGCTTTTATTTCTTATTTAGTCAGGAGACTGGCATTTCCCTTGACTTTTTAATCATAAGATAACATGTTTTAACATTTAATGTGTAGACAATAGACAAAGTACACAGGGCTAAACAGTGAACAATTTTTAAAAATATCCGTTGGCAAACATAGGTCAAAGGTCATTTATTGTCAAAATTGCCGACATCTCTTGGTCACAGTTAAGATTTATATGAGATGTTTAGTAAACATTGTTTACACACAGTACATGATATTATTATAATTCAGAGAGAGTAATTATTATGGAGTAAATATAAATAAAAAATTAGTACATGTACTTTTTGCTACGTGTTTAACTTCGACTTCACACGATCTTAATAATACTTTTGCATAATTTATTTTATTTTATTTTGTATAAGTACATTAAAAATCCTTTTTGTGGAAACCAAGGTTATTATTATTACAGTTATTATTAATTCTTAGATCAGGGCTCATCTGCGAACATTCATTTTCTTGTACAAATCTTGTACTTCCTTTCGGTACATTTCGTGGACAATCTTTTCATTTTCCAGAGTTTCTACTATCATAACGATAAAAGATCAAACACACATGGCTAGAATAAAAAGTTCACATCCATGATTTACTCTTAAAAGAGAGTTTTATTTTTCAAGTCAAAATTAGCGACTTTCTTAGCTTTTTATGTTTAACGTAATATATAGTTGGTCATATAGTGATTGTTGTTCATAGTTTATAGTGTTAAAAGTTAAACATGAGCATATATGCAAAATTTTTCGATCGAGGGGGTCTTAAACTGTCGACTCTCATAGACACTGATATTTTTCCAAAAAAAGGTGTGACAAGCGAAACGTTTTCATTTTACGTGATGTAAAATGTCAAACACTTTGGATTCGATTTCAATCGAAAAACCGTAGCATATGCATCGCAGTGGAAATTACGCATTGTAAATTGAACATAATTTAATAGTATTTAACCTTAAATTGTAAAGAGAAATCGAAAAAAAAAAGAATAACAAATCCACAGAAGTTTACATATCGATATATATTATTCTACATGATTATTGATTATTTGTTTGTTTGTTGTGCATTTATCATGTATCATGTATGTAAGTTTATGTATATGTTTAATAAGTAGTATGAATTAAAAGAACCATAAAAATAAAAACTTTGTAAAAAAAAAAACACATTTTTGATTACCATTAGAGTACTTTATATATTTTGGTAAAATTATATTGTCTTGTTTTCTTTCCGTTTCCAAAATTCATCATGTACATTCAGTTGGACTTTACAAAATACGTTTAAAAAGGATACATAATTTAATAATAATATAGAGGCGATACACAGTTTTTGCTCGTTTACATGTGAGTTAGTCAAATATCAAACAGCTGTAAATGGATATTATACAGATAATTATCCTATAACCTTCTCCTGTTTTTTATCCAAAATGTCTAAAATTCTCAAGTTCTACACCTCTCTCTCTCTATACTTTTCGATCATTCACTATTTTTCTCAAAATTCTCTCATATTCGCTCTTTGTGTGTGTGTGTGTAATTAATTCTTGGTGTAAGGTTTACTCTAAAACTAAAATATGCTACAATCTATATAATCTATAGTGTATTTACATAGTACAATATATTTTAAATTTTACAAATAAATAAATAAAATTAAATATATATATAAATAATACTACTAGTAGTGATAATAATGGCTTTCATAATGTATAATGTACATATAATGATGTAATATAAATAATAATATATTATTTTATAATATTGTGTAAATAATGAAAGTATCACGAGTTTTGATTTACTCTCAGGATTTTAACTGTATACTATATATATATACTGGTACAGCAAAAACCACGAGAAAATCTTAATGATAATAATATACATAATAATATATGATAATAACAGTAAGAAAAATAATAATACAGGAGAATTAAATAGTATATAAATATTATGTATATATACATTTATTTAAATGTAAAGCAATATGTCAATCTTCTCGTTAAATAAGTATGATGATGATGATGTTGATGATGCTGGGTTTTACCAGTTTGTCATTTTAAAAGCAGAAAAATTGCGTAAGGTACACGGGGTAAATAATTACTGGAAAATGAAACGGGAATAATATACAACTAGACGAAATTAAGAACGATACATTATTACTATATACATTTAGTTATTGCCATTTCTTTTTATGAGAACATCCAGTCGCGTCTCTCCAGTCCAAATTAATTCCTGACCTTTGACATGCTCTTGCATAGGCAGTTAATACTTCACAATGACATTTTCGTCCACTGGGACATTCACACATGTCCAAGGTGCATGATCTATAAAAAGAAAGAAAGAAGAAGAAATCATTAGGTATTATTCTGTATTCTATATTATGTATATAGTATATTAATTAGTACAGTATATATATGTATATTGTAAATAATATTGTGAAAACTGTGTGTACTCACTTGAAAAATCTATCAACTGCCACTGTTTTATGACATGGGGAAAATACTTGAGACCTAATGGCATTACAGAGCTTTTCTGCCTTCATTCTTGTTCTCCAGCTTTTTCTACATAAAGGCTCGGGACCTTTAACTTCTTCTGGACGGGAACATGCCTTCTTAGTACCAACTCTCCAACTTTGACCAAAAGCTGAAGGGTGATTAGCGGGACCTGTATGTTCATAAAATCAGATTATGAATGATGAGCACTTGAATATTCAATTCTTTTGATTATATTTTGTTATTATGATAATCAATGTATTTTTAATGTCATAATATGTGTATTATCATTATAACTTACCGCCTCGCCTAGTTGTGAAATCATCAGATTTATTTCCATTAAAGTTGCCACATAGACCACACAGTTTTCCAGCCATTGAATGAGGGACAGAAACTTCAAGGAAACTGTCTCCATCCCAAAGAAGTTTAACACCAACTCCAGTCTCTACCATTGCAGAATAACCATCCTGATAAATTTGGAGTGATCCCTGTCTGTAAATATTCCAAATGTTCCAAAAATGCAAATTTAATAATATATGATTATTGCAGTTCAAATAATAGTGTAAAAAGTAAGTTTGCATGCAAAAATTGAACCATTTTGTATTTTGTACTATAATTACCTAAATGGTAGTGCGACTCTTTTTCCATTGAATTTTATCCTCATTTTTTGTCCAAGGGTAACACGACCTTCTTTTAACTGAAAATTTTCAGTGTTTAAAAAAATTTTCATATTATTTTTACTGTTTTTAATATTTTTTATTCATTCTTTATGAAAAGCATGTAAAACAACATATAAAATAAATTTCAATGTACCTTCAAAGTGACAGTTCTTGTCCACGAAAATGCTCTGGATTCTCGTGCATCATTTCGTACACGAACGGAAAAGGATTTTCCTTTGCAGTCAGAAGTTAGTAGATATTTACAAGCTCCTTGAAAATTAAAAACTCGGCCATCAAAACTGCGATAATGAGGATCGCCAAATACTGTACAAACACCGTCCTCTATTTATCAGAAAAGAAGAAAAAACCAGAAAAAATAAATTATTATGTGTTCAGTGATCATTTTTTATTTTTTCAATTCTACTATAAAAATAATAATGCTCATTTTTGAGTTCTGTCATGTATATTTATTTATTCATCAGGATTACGAATCAATAACAACTAACAGAATTTTTTTACGACATTGCAAAACAGACTTAACATGTCAAAAGTACAAGTAGAGAGAGTATATAGAGAGTGGAGAGGTTAAAAAATCATGTGAAATTTTCTAATGCGGTTACAAAAATACATAAATATATGTAACCCAAATAATGTCACGTAATCGATGAAGTGAATAAGACTATAAAAATTAAAAATAACAAACAAGATGCATAAATCAAAGTTTTTTTTATCTGTTTTTTTTTACCTCCGACGCATTCTGGACAACATTGACCGGGTTGATATTTGAGTTTGTAACCCCAAGGACACGGCAGATTCTATTTGATTATGATTTAAAAAATACAGTAGTTAATAATTAATAATGCATATAGACAAAAATAGATAAAAAGATGTTTATATATGAAAATGTTGTATTAAAATTTAAAACTTACCTTTTGGCACATTTGCTCAGTGCATCTAACTTTTCCATAGTCACATATACAACTTCGACAATTATCAACGTCCCACCGATCACCATTCTGTAGAGGAAAAAAATATAAAGAGAAAGAAAAATATGATATTATATGTACGTGATTAAATCACCACTTTGAATTATAAACAAATTCAGTTACATGATTTATGATATCGTTATTTAATGACTTGCTCAAGTTTGCAAAAGACGACTAATAAATTATAAACTGACAAGCACACATAGATGTGTGTAACGTTTCAAACAACTCGTTAATATAAATATATACTCAAGACTCAGTACTCAAGACTCGAGTCAACTTAATATAATTTGATACAGATGTCAAAAGTTTAATTAATTAAGTATAATTTCTATTTCTATATGTATATCTATTTCTCTGTGTTATTAAAATCCTATTACGTTTGTTAATGATAAATAAATGACAAAATACAGTGTACACAAAATAAATAATATCAGCTATCAATACATTACACATACGTACTCAATACTCAATAATCATAAATATTATATCATCTTTTAAATAAAATAAAAACTGTAGAATGAAATGTTTAAAAATAAATACCTTGTAGATGACATCATTTGAAATGCACTGTGCTTTTGGAAGTTGATTTTCGGGTTCTATACATTTAGGACAGCAAGAACCCTGGGTCATGGCTTGATGAATTGGAAGACAGTCCAACGGTGGACAGGAAATTCGATCACAGACAGCCGTCGTGTCAATGCAAGTACAATTGGTACAAGTATCCAGTCTAAATGTGGTTCCAGTTGGATAGACTTTCTCCCCAAGAATACATACAGTTCGAGGTAAATATCTTGTCCGACTTCCATTACACTTGGGACAACATTCTCCTTTTTCCAAATAGGTGTTGGCAGCTGGACAGGAGAGGACTGGACACGAGTTTTTGGTACAGACCATGGAACCACGTTGACACTTGCATCGAACACAAGGGTCACCTGGCAAAGTGGCCTCTTCTCCATTCTTATATTCTCGACCATTCAGACTACACGTGTTACAGGAAGGACAACATTGTCCCAGTTTCGGTGGAGATGGATGACTACAGGGGACATAACATTGAACAGGAGATCGAGTGAGCACTCCAGCGGAACATGTCGTCGTTGTACAGTCTTGGGTCACTTCCGTTCCACTCGGATATGTCACATTATTGTATTTGCAACCTAGGTGATCAATCCAGAAAAAAAAGAAAACATTTTATTATAGCATTTTAATTTTCAATTATTATAAACTTTACTTATGCATCAATTCTCAATATGATAATTATTTTACAAAACACTTGAAAACTGGAAATTTTTCACTATGAAACATGAAATCATTCATTGATCAAGGTGAAAGGAAATCCTAAATTTTTTTTCTGTACAAAATACAAAACCACACACCATTTCCATTTCCATCATCATAATTACACACCCATACAACTAAAAACTCAAATGTAAAGTTTATGGCTTCTTCTTCTTCTTTTTTTACGGTTACCTATACGTACTGTCATTACATACTACACACAACATTCTGGATTCTGGATATGAAGCCTGTAGTAAAATTTCCTATTCATGCATTAGTTAAGTGATTGAGATGGCCGTTTGTCTTTTTTATATGCATTCTCTGTTTTCTGTTAGCCAGTACCAGTACCAGAGATGCATGACTCATAGTGCATCATTGTTCATTGTTCACTGTATTGAACATTACACAACACACAATATGATATGTAGAATATAGAATGTGGAACATAAAACATCATTAGAATCAGCATTCGGCATTCAGTATTCGGTATTCTTGAAACATCACAAGAAAAAGGTATAAAAAAAGGTTGACTAAGTTTTTACACAAATACATAATTCATAGACCAACTCATACTCGTACTCACATTCTACATTTTTACTTTTTACTTTTACGCATTGGCATTTTCTCATAGTTTTAGTCCGTATTTATGACAGAAATAAAAACATAATTATGTACAACGGAACGAGTAAATTATGTTCAAGTTGAAAAAGTCGTGAAAGAGTAAAAAAAATGTAAAAATATATGAGATAGAGAAAAGGGTTATGCGTTATGCGCTCTATTCAATATATATTGGGTATTATGTACCTACGATTTTACACCAGTAAGATGCAAGATCCAAGATACTGGTATCTAGCATCTAGTATCTACCTACCAAGAACAAGATGAGTACAACTTCCTAAAATCATGGAGTGAATAATTTGTGTGTGTGTGTTTGAGAAAGCGAAAGAGAGAGTTTAGATAAAAGTCCAGTTTCTTCCTTCTAGATTCTAGACCAAGTTTTTGTTGTTTTATTTTATTTTAGTGAGAGAGAGAGATAGGAAGAGTAAAGAGTATAGGCACAAAACCAGAATCCAGAATGGATGTACATATTGATGTATGTGTGTGTGTGTGTGTGTGTGTAAAGTACTCAAACAGGTGTTCTAGAAGATCTCGTCTAAAAGTCTGGCAAGACGATGTGAAGAATTTCTGTAATAATGATAATGATAATGATGATGATGATAACTTTATGAAACGAATTTTCTCTCTTACATTACATTAGATTTTCCAACTTGGAACAAGGATCTTGGAACGTCAGTAGAAAGCCAACGCAACGAAAGAAGAGCGGAATAAATGTACCAATAACGTTGAATGTTGAATGCTCTTAATTTTTTGGATTTTGGATTTTGAAGTTTGGACTTGGTCAATGTTTTTTAACATTTTACACAGACATTTCGGGTAGGTATTTTCCATAGGTAATGGCAATAGTCAAGGTGGACAGATCAGAAGAGAAGCGACAAGCGACGAGAAGAGTACAGGACATGACAAGTCAAAAAATTGAATCATT
The DNA here is from genome assembly GCA_034698265.1 of Sminthurinus aureus. Classification (NCBI taxonomy): domain Eukaryota; kingdom Metazoa; phylum Arthropoda; class Collembola; order Symphypleona; family Katiannidae; genus Sminthurinus; species Sminthurinus aureus. The sequence continues at coordinate 9,293 of JAQGBH010001052.1, read as the reverse complement.
CTCAATTCTCAATTTTCAAGAACCAACAACACGACGAGCTTCTCTAGAATCCAGAATCTAGAATCTAGAATTATGTTGTACAACTAGAAACTAGATAAATTGCAACTGGAACTTGGACGTTTCTCCTTTTTCTTCTCCGTCTTTGTCTTTCTGTTTTTTCCGAAAGTGACATTTTGTCGTTGAAAGCAAACAGACTTTGAATCTAGAATCTAGAGTCTCGAGTCTACTTTATAATTTACTCATCTTTTACAGCCTCGCGTTATTTCCCACACTGATTGATGAGAGGACTCTCATCTCAAATCTCAACAATCCGCTCAGTCCATTCTTTTTTCTTCTTTTCCTATCCTCATTCACTTTTCATCTACAATCTACACTCTACACTCCACACACCACACACATGTACCTGGATTATGTACACAGTACACAATACAGCTTCAATGGAGAAATACAATACAATACAATACAAAACACAACCAGTAGTCAACTTTCCATTGTACATCATACACCATACACCATTCCCCATTCACCATACCACATACCACACCAAAATGATGTGTGACCGGCAAACGTTTCACAAGTCAAAAGAAATGGACTGTATATTATAATGACTTGCAACTTACTCAACGAAACCAAACCAAAGGAAACAGCCCTACGTCCTACGTCCTACAATCATGTATGTATGTATCTTGAAGGAGATAAGAGGGCAAGACAATTACCTACCTCCACTACATTTATTATATGGACTGGAAGATGGAGTAGAGTAGAGTAAAGTACAGTAGAAGCAGAATGAAAGAGAGAGAGAATCACAGGGTCCTCCTGCAGGGTAATTTTTAAATCAAAGTAGGTAAATACTTTGGTCATGAAGAATATGAAGGAAAAAGGAAACAAGTTGAGCATTTGGTATTTGTCTCGTAAAGACAAATAAAAACAGAGAACAGAGTCAGTTCTCCGTAGGTACATTATTATTCCATATTGTGTATTGTGTACATTATGCATGGAAAATATAATAGAGAGAGAGAGAGATAAAAGGCTCTTGATGGTTTTTGGTTCTGGCTTTTGACTGGACGAGATTTACTATTTACTATTTAGTACATTTAGTTCATTTAGTACAAATCGGGTAAAAGTCTTGGGATACTTAAGACATTCCTCTCTTCATCTCTTTATACAGATAATTCTTCATTGAGGATCGAGAATTGAGACACTGACAATTGTGAGTTTATCAGTGCTGTAGCATCTGCTGTAGCATAATATGTATATATTGTAAATGAACAATCTATCCTCAATATGTATAATGTATATGGTATATGGAACATGGAACGCCGGTTGTTCTACGTTCTACATGCATCTTGTGTCTTGTGATATAGAATTGGGAATTTTGAATTCCAAATTCCAAGTGTTTGTAATGAGGCTCATAAAGGAAAGGTGAAAATATTTGTAGTGTGTACCTTTGCAAACTTGACAGCATCCTTCCATCTGCCCACTAACGATGAGGAAACACCCTTGAAGGCTCGGACAGGATTGTTTTTCACACTCAACACGGCCACCCTGGTAACAAAAAAAACAGAGAGAAAACACAGAGAAAATACACATTAGTACAAGATTGAAAAGAACAAATCAACCTAAAATTTATTATGCTCTTCACTCTTTACTCTTTTAACCCTTGGCTGATTTTATTTAGGTTTTTCAAGTACTTTGGAAAACATTATTTATTATTTATTATTTACAATTTACAATTTACAAGCTTGTTACAGGCTTCTTGTTGTTGGTTGTTAGTTGTTAGTAATAGGTAAAATAAATAAGAGGTAGCAATAAAAACAGTTACAATCAGCAATCAGTCTTTCCCTTTTCACTTTTCAATGCCGAACCGAAACTTTTAAGATCAGCACTCGGCGGTCTATCAAATTTCAAATTCGCATACTTTCAACTTGCCTAATAAATTTGTAGATAGGTTTTTAACTTCTATTTCTGTTATTACTCGACAGTTGTTTTTATTTCTTGTTTTTTGTCGAGGGCAGTTACAAAATACAAATATAAATTTGTATAACTCCGTTTAAAAGTACTTGCTCAATTGCTAAAAAATAATAATTTTCCGGTAACAAAAAAGCATTTTACTTGGTACTCTATTCTACAAAATACAAAATGCTAAATGGAAAGAAACAAGCCAAACGAGAAACGAGTCATCAGTCATCATAAAGCCAAGTCCCAACTAATATAAGCACTAAACAAGCAAAAACGCTATGGGTTATGGATTATGGGGAAACACATTTGACATTGGCGGAAAAACAAAAGTTTAAGCTGTATGATAATGAACGATGAATGGGGATGTTGGACATTGGACATGGAATTCGTACACGGATATAAGATATACCTCACATGTAGAATTGTACAATATTTAAAACTAATGTGCACATTTTTTTGCTCTGTTCTCTTTAGCAAATAGGAAAATCAGAGAAAACAGAAAGCGACATTTTAGATTTTAGCACTTTGCAGAAATTCAATAAAACTAGTATTTTCACTTTAATACTGGATTTTACTAAAGAATGCAGCACATTCGACACTCGAAGCTCGAAGCTCGTCGTTTTTCCGCACATGTTTTTCTCTCTCGTAGGTCGTAGGAAACTCGTAGGTACGCAGGTCGCGCATAAATGCATAAATATCATTGTAGTTTGTAGTATCACAATAAATTACAAAATCTGTATTCTGTCCAAATAGCCAAATGCCGAATGTCGAATGGTCAAATTCACGACTACATAATAATAATATTATGCAAACTTTTACACAACTTGACCATTGACCATTGGTAATTCCTACAATAACAACATGATATAACATATAACAGATGTACACGGACACACATCTTATATTATCTTAGGTATATGTCATATCTACAACCTAGAATCTACATCATGTGAATAAACACGTATTTAGAAATATGTTGAATCTTTAATCTTTACAACCTCATTAACGGCTATTAACTTTTCTACATTCTACATTCTACATTGTATACATATCAGTATTGACTTTCTCAATAGGAATTAGGAATACAGTTTACAGTTGTACATACAAAAAATGTTTCAAACTTTTCAAACCAACTTGGAAAGATGGATGAAAGATGAAATATAAAATAAATGCACGATAAATTTAACTGTCGGCTGTCGTTTTAGTTTTTAATTTTTACACCTGTACAATGTACAATTAAATCATTTGTAACAAGTATCTAAAAACAGGATTTAATCATAAATTTATGCAGTTTATGCGATGATTATTGTTTCTACACATCTTTTCTCTCTCTCCCTTATTCGTTCATACTTATTTGATTCGGCATTCGGCATTCGACATTCAGCATTCAGCATCGACATGGACATGAGCATTAAATATTCTATTCACAGGTACTGTTGAACCAGGATCTTGTTTTTCCCCTCAAGTACAGAGTTTTTAGGCGTTTTCCCCATATTTTTTCCCTATTCTCTTGATTCTACATTCTAGATTCCTGATTCTTGATCATGTGAGAATTGAGAATGCACGTTAACTACAGAATACTGAATATGATAAAAAAAACAGCAAATAGATACAAAATACTCACTCACTAACTTGCGCTTAGATTGCCCATTTCCATTACAACATACTTGTTGCTCGTTGTGTATGTACAATGTGTGCAGTTTGGATTTTGTATATTATGCAGTACAAGAAAGAACCACTATTGTTATTGATGCATTTACGTGGGAATAATGGGAAAAATTCTAGATTCTAGATTCTAGATTCTAGCAGAAATTCCATTCTCCATTCTACAATCTACCGTCCATCGTCCACCGTCTCGCACAGTGTATAAAAAAAGTGAAGAAGAATTTTTCCACATTTTTTATCCCTTGCTGCACATACACCACACAGCACATACATATGAGTGGAAGCATGATTATATAATTTATAATCATGTTAGTTGTTAGTTGTAAAGGAGCAATGTACATTGTACATGAAAATTTATGTCTACATATGTATATTGTGTGTATTCTTGAATAGTTGAATAGTTGAATTCTTGTTGTCATCCGGAATCTGCGGATTTTCTACAGAGACGGCCTTGAGTCTTTGAGTTAAGGTCGTTTGTCCTTTCATTTGCACATTTGTATATTGTACATACATCCCATATGCATCTTTCTGTCTCCATCCGTGTGCAAATAATAATACTATGTTCGTCCTTAATCCGTAAAGCTAAACTTTTTACTTACTACTTTTTTGGACTAACAAAGTCAATCACACTGGACGCTGGATTGCAATTCTTAAAAATTAGCAACAGCAACTGCAACCGCATAAATTAAAAATGAATGAGGGGGTAAATATGTGATAATACATGTACCAAATGTAAAATGTACATTTTAGCTTTACACAAGTAAACAATTTACAATTTACAACTTGTAAATAAATTTTCAAAGTAAATATCTTAATTATCTCTCTCTATTTGTAGGTTGTAGGATATTTTCCATTCTGTTGTTATGCTCTATTCTCTATTGTCCATTGCCCATAGTAGTTTCTAGTTTCTTGTTACTGGTTACTAGTATTTTACAACTGAATTTTCTCGGAAGGGTAAAGAAATTAAATTAAATGATCAAGTGGATGGATTGTGTGAAGGAGAAAAGTAAATAAGGAGGAGGAACTCCTGCTCTCCTGCTGTACTTCTTTGTTTGGAGCTTGGAGCATGAAGCTTTGAGCGTAGAGCTTGAAGTTTGGACTCGACTATAAATAATATTATGGATAATGGATAGAAAATAGAAAATAGAAACAATAGGGAACCAAACAGAGGAGAAGAGATGAGGAATTTTTAAGCCACTATGGATACACATAATATAATATTGATGTGTATGCACAATGTTCGAGCTACACTGTACTCGTATAATTTTAAAGACAAGAGCCAGAAAGTCTACAAGAACAAGATGTATTTTTTATCATAAAAAATTGTAATGGGTAATGGAAAGGTTGATAGTTGATAGGATTAGGAATATGAATAAGAATATGAATATGAATATGCAACGGATTGAATTTGTATGGAGAATGGAGTATGGAGCATGGAGTGGTTTTTAAGTTCTATTGTCTTGAGTCTTGAGTCTTGAGTCTAGATTCTAGTCTTAAGTCTTAAGCAGGAAAAGAAAAGTATCTCCAATCTACACATGGACTGTACGCTCTACGTTGTACATGGCTGATGAAAAAATGGAAAGGATGATGAGAGAGACCTCACAAAGAAGAAGAGGATGGAGGATGGACTGCTCCGGTGGGCTCATTTTTCTAGGAGATGAGACCCGGGGGCTCAAACAACGGAGGAATTCTCCTTTGACTTTGACTATCGATCTATCGTATACTGTACACCGTACAACGTACAATGTACAGCACAAAGAATACAATACAGATTAGATGGACTCTTTTATTTGTTTTCCACCTTTGAAATTATCGACAGTACCGATGTGATATGATGTGATTAGCTGATGCACATTGTACAATGTTCAATGCCCAATGCCCAATGTACAGTGTACACGGCACATAGTCAAAAGTCAAAATTAAACATGCAATGACTCTTTTCCGCTCTCATCCTCATTCGTCCATCGTCAATCGTCCGCTGTAATCCTACTCAAGACTCAACAATGAAATGTATTGTTTGGATACTGAGAAACTTTAAAAGTTGAGTCTCTGGAGACTTGAGACGCTATCAATTCCATTCAGATAACCCGCAGATTGAAAAATAACTGGGACAAAAATAATGTAAAGTGTTTCAACTTTCAACTCCTTTATAAACAAACGACAAACAAAATACAAAATACATTATATTATTATGTATTAGGATTGGAGATTGAACATTGGACATTGTACCTCGGACGACAAGTACAAAAAAGGACAGAGAGATTGTGCACTCAATAGTCAATATTTCTTATTCTTTTATTGTCTAATCTGTTAATGTCGTCGGATCCAATTGAAGTGATGCGATCTGGATTTGAGTGGAGGTAACAAGTAAGAAAATTCAGAGTTGAGAGACAACTGTCAATATTCAATATACAGAGAAATTCCATCCAAGTTGTCATGAAGCTGAGGTATTTTGTCTTGGAAAATATAAACGGTAGATATAATAAATAGTTGTATATTCTAGATTCTAGATTATAGATATTTTCTATAAGACATGAAATGGAATGGCATAAATGTCTCTTGTAAACAATCTTCCGCCGTCAACCTTTCCCTCTCTCTCTCTCTCTCTCTCTCTCTCTGCGTGTCATCATGACTGCGGATTTTATTTATGGCTTGCCATTACCAAATTCTTCTTCTTCTTCTCTGTATTCTGTTTTCCATGGATGCAAAATAACATTTACCATTTACCACTTATTTATTTATTTATGACAACCTTTTCCCATTCAGTCAATAAATACCAAAATGTCAACCACCTCACAACTCACAACTCAAAGCTCAAAATTGTTATGTGAATTTTGAATTTATCTGTTCGTATTCGTATGTGAACGTATTTCCATTCTCAGACTTTTTCCCAAATAATAATAATAATTATTATTGCTCTCAACTCCGCTGGGGTTTCCTCTGTCTTCCCTTTTAAAACAACATGCAAAAGCTTGTCATTTTCATTGTCATTTTTAAGTACCTACTGTAGAGTAAAATGTAGGGGGAAATGCATGTATAATTTATTATTTGCTACTTTTGACTCTTGGCTCTCCTCATTCCTCATTCCTCATAGTTGTTCATCATTCATCGATAAAAATCATTTTGAGTCAATCTTAAAACCCTTTGTTGTTGTTTGTTATTGTTGATATTGGAATTCATCGTACATATATCAAGTCGTACATACATATGTATGACATGGAGAAAACTGCGTAGAATGTGAATGTACACAAATCATTAAGCAAATTGAACCTCATTTTAAACTATGGAATTTGGAATTTCAAAGACATTCACACAATTATCCCGCTTCCTGTTCTGTTTTGTGCTGTCCATCCTTCATCCAGTTCATTATTTACGTCAAATTACATTGTGTATTGTGTACATTAGACAGTCAAGCGTACCTAAATATCCTACTACAAACTAGAAATACGTAATCCTCAATCCTCAATCGTCATGCTACATAAACCATCTCAAAACAAAACAAAACATTAAGAGAGAAAAGAAAAGTATCAAGTATCTAGAATCTAGAATTTGTAGAAAGAATGTGACCATCCAACACCCACACACACTTGAACATTCTCTCACCATCATCATCGTGGTCAGTTTCGGCATTTGTCTATCAAGTTACAGCGTACCTACTACCTACGTCGAGCTTCCAGCTCAGCTTGTTCTCAGCTATTCTATAGTCTGTCGTTTCTAGTTTTAACACTAACGTTTTTCCAGGTTGCCTCTTGTTTGTTATTGATGAGATGGAAGATTCAAGATTGAAAATTGAAGGGAAAAGTGGAAAAGGTGGTCATTACAATAACTTTTATGCACATATCACACAGCGCAGCCCGTCCATGGCGATGCCGAAGGAAATGTGTCTATTAGATATTAGACCACAGTTACTATTGACTATAGGACTACTGATATGACTCCAGACTCCAGTGTTCACATAGGGACGAGTAGAACAAACCAAACTCCGTTTTTACATCAAGTGAGGCACAATGAACAATGACGCTTCTTTTTGGAAATGCCTCTTGTCTCTTGTCTCTAGTTTCTAGTTTCTGCCGTCATTTCTATTGACTATGGAGAATGGAGATTGAAATGATTTGTACACACGGGAGTTCATTCAAGAAAATGGAGCTGTTAATGATCTGTTACTGTTGCTCTCACTGAGAATGAGAATGACAATGACAATACCTGACATGATTCAATAGTTCATTGAGCATGGAGAATTGAGCATGGAGAATGGAGAATGGACCACCTTTAAAAATGAATTTGTGTCGCTCTGTGGTGGCCGTCGGGTTTCCTTTTCAAAGAAGAAAGAAGAGTAAATAAATAAATTGCTCTTTGATAGAGAAAAACCATCAGCACTCAACATTCAACATTCGACAGAGTGCTTAATCACTCGGCTCAGCGCTTGTATCGAAACTCTAAACTCTAAACTCTAAATGTCTATATAAAACCAAAACCATTTCCAGAAGTACCAAAGCGACTAATTGTAAAACCACTGACTACACTCTACACTCTACACTGTATAAACCAAAAAAAGAAAACGAATTCAAAATTCAAATGCATTTTCACTATTCACTGTTTTTAGGAAGCGAAGCGGACTATTGTTTTACTCATGTCTGTCCGTGTACATTCGGTAGTAGCGCCACCTAGCGGCTACATGTACAACTCGATATTAGTGGCGCCACCTAGCGGTCACATATGGAACTAAAGTGGACAAGTTTTGTATGTGTGCGCCACCTAGCGGGAAAAGTTGAAACTCGTTAGTGTGGTGGCGCCATCTAGCGAGCACATCTTGAACTTGTTGGATATTGAGCCTGGGGCAAAGTGAGACTTCACTTCGCAGTATTTAGTCTCCTTATGCATATTAAGCCTGGGGCAAAGTGAAATTTTAATAGTTAGCTTCGCTTCCGGAGCCTAGAGCATTTATGCTTTCAAGGCGATACAAAATCGTCACGAAGTGAGGATTTTTAACTTTATTTAAACGAGTTTTCTTCAACTTTTGATCCTCTGGCTTACAAGAACGATGGAGGCAGGACAAAACAGGATAGTGAAAACTCCAATTCCGATGCAGCACAAACACAAGTGCGTCATCTGTCCTTATTCAACAAACGTCCTCCGCAACTACAACCAGTACGAGAAAAGACATTCGGATGCCGAGCCTTTCAAATGCACCGAGTACACGTCATAAAAATTTAAAATTTAAAACAGCGTTCAAATTCCTTAGTTCCCACAGTTGTTCAGGATATATAAACAATTAACAGTGCAAGTTTTGATGCAATCAAATTATTTTCATATTTTCATATTTTCATGCTTCACACAAAAGACAAAAATTCTTGTCATATTCTGCAGCCTTTTGAAATGGGGACTATTTGGGGTGTACAAACGTTTATTCTGTCCTTTACCAGCTTTTCCCCTGAGACGCACAAATCCGTTAACGGTAATCCGATTTCTAGGAATTTCCCTTCTCTTTTTCCTAGTCGTTTCCCTTCTCCGTCCTTCACAGCGTATAAATACTTTAGATTATTAGTCTCGCTATTGACCTGGATGCCGATCCTTCAACACAACCAGAACGAGAGCAGAGCAGCAGTGGAAATTCCAGAGGCTCTTTCATCCGCATATTGTTTAAAATTCCTCAAAAAACAAGAAAAACA
>JAQGBH010001051.1:0-37540 GCA_034698265.1 Sminthurinus aureus | reverse complement strand
TCCGAATATGACCACTAAAATAACGAGTGAATTTTGACGTGCGGGACCGGACCAATTATGGGAGACCCGCTGGTACATATAATAATGTAAATTCTGTAATACTGGTATGTTTTATGACTGAGTAGCTCTCGTTTCATTTTTTACCATTGAGCTAAGTTGAAAGGCTAGAGTTTAATATAAAAATATATGACATGAATTGATAGAAATAATTAATTTACTACTAAAAATAGTGCTTCTTTTGTCTACAGAAAGAATATTTTAAAAGTAAAATAAAATATTATGGTGTGGTATGACACAACGAGAAAAAAAAAACTTATGTAGCGTGTATTTTCTTTTGACAGTAATGGGTAATGGACAGTAATAATATAGTTTTATAACACAATTGGAATATAATAATATAATAGATTTATACACTGACTACTGACACGCATCACAGAGACTGAACAACGTTCAATAAAATAACTGTGTCAATCCAAGAGACCTTAGAGAACATATTTTTCATTACAGCTTTTTTTTGCTTTTAGTATAGAGAATAGACAAGTAATTTTTCTCAATTTTTCAATTAGTCATTTTTGAATCGTTCCCTCAGTTGATTCTGAATTCTGAACACTGCCATTCTTTCAATTTTCAAGCTAAACTATTTTATTGATATTCTTATAAAAAAATTACTGAAATTTCAAAGTCTTACAATCAAAACATGAAACATGAATTTCCATAATCTAAGTGACTGTTAAAAATATTCTTTCAGTATTATGCCAAGAATATATTATAGGTAACGTAAATTTGTTGTTTTTTATTTTTTCCAATGACCAATGACCTATATTTTTTTTCTTCCGTGGTGAAAAATTTTCTTCAAAGAAACTGAAGAAAGCCTTACTATAGACTGTCATAAAGCGTTCACATCTTGGCATGTTCCTAAACGGAAGCTATTGTGTGAGAACATAATATTATAATAGGTACATTATATATATGCAAAGGGACATGTAAAAATCTTAGAGTTATATTAGAAGATGTTTGTTTTTTGGGCAGGGCATACTACTAAAAATTTCAATAAAGTGATTATCTTGTGCAATAAATGAGAGTTAGAAGAAACAAACTAAATAACTAATGTATTATTATTATTACTCTTGAACTAATTTTGTTAAATTTTTTCTAAAGCTGTCATGCTCTTTTGTGGCGGTGCAAGAAATCTATTTTCGAAATCAAAATTGAATTAAAAATAATGTGGTCGAAATAAAATATCAATGTAAATAACAATCTAAAACATTAGTTTGAAACAAAAACATTAGAAATAAGGTTTAATTCTAAGATTCTGCTACTGGCGAGCATGCCAGTATAAATTTTTGCATAAAAATAAAATGTATAATAATACCGTAAAACGTTTCACTCTCCCTTTTTTGCATACAGAATAGTAATAGTAAAGCCTAAGAATATCCCCTCAATCAAGTGTGCAAGCAATTCATACTAATTATTATTATATAAATATTATACATTTGGTATAATTAAGTATATCGGAAGTGTGTTTTGAGCCATGTCAAAAGCCAGAAATTATTTTTACATTTCACAAAACACGTTGGATTTAATTATATTGTATATTATATAGCTCCTATTATTTACAAAACAGAGTAAACAGGAGTCGGGTCCTACAAAAAAAAATAACATGTTGAAAATGAAATCATGAAGTAACGAGCAAGCATATTTTATATTAGCCAAAATTTACTGTCTGTTTTGAATCTTGTAAACAAGTCAATGTTATGAAAGATCATAACAAAAGTATAACTTGTTTTTGATAGTTTCAGTTTTCTGTTTCGATCATAATAATATTATTATACATCACATAAACTCTGCATTGCATTGTGTTAAATACAACTATTTGGTTTATGTTTTTATGCAGCAGCAGTTTCATTACATATAAATACTGAGTTTTGGCCCTTTTTTTCTTACTGTTTTATGGGTCAGTGATATCTATATCTAAATATATATTTGATGTTTGTGTGTTCAAGTCAAAAACTCTGAAATTTTCAAATTCATGTAGTATAGTTTATATTTTTGTAAAAATTATTATTATCATTATTCACTTAATTTTTGTTTGGTAAATGTTCTCTACGCTCTCTGGATGAGCAATGAAAAATATTTTTTCAATACAATAATAATAATGATTACAGCCAGATTTGGGAAACTAAAAATTACATTCTTCGGACAAAAAATAAGAGGAAGCACATAATTTCTTTGAATGCGTTTAATGTATAATATTATAGGTAAAATAAAATTTTATAGAGAAAAGAGTCCATTTTTTTGTTTGTAATCATATGACATATTATACATATCAAGCTGAAGTAGAGAAATAACTACTTAAACTTGACAATCTCAAACAGAGTATTTAATTAGCCTAATAAAATATGATAATATACATAAAAAGATTATGTATAGTGACGAAACGATATATTAAACTAAAAAATGTTTTGAAGACATTAAAGAATACGATGACAAAGAGAAATCCGAGAGCAAACAACAAAACAACTGCAATTAGCTCAAACGTCAAAAAATCATGATCAAACCTACAGATTAACATTAGTACTTTGCTAGTGATATTGATTGTTTCCCCTTATTTGTAACAAAAAAAAACAATAACATGAAACATGAACAAAACTGTATTTTATGCATAAAAATCTCATACTCAACTATAGAAATAAAGAAAGCTGCAAAAAGTGCTATCATTAAAAAATACAGTTTTTAAACTTTAAAAAAAATAATAAAAATAATCTTTCCTTGTGTGTGTATTTTTAAAACCATGTACCAAAAATATTAACTACACCTATATTGTAGACATATTTAGTCTCTGTAATGTGAAAATTTTTTTAATTACTTTGGAAAATATAGCATCACTTTGTATTTATCCAAAATATACTATTTTAATATTATTGTATGCATCTCACTCTAAATGTAATTTTTTACATTATTTCAATTTTGGAATCAATAAAAATCAGTGTACTTACAGTATCAGTAAATATCAAGGGAATCATTTAATATGTATATTGAAAGGTCTTAATGTTTTGGCTGAGTCAAAAGTCATTGCTTGCTTTCCCTTTTACATGTGTACACATGTATAAATAGATAAACCTAAGCCTGGTTTGAAGGATTCTTTTGTTCAATAGCATAAAGTTCAACTGTATTTATTGCTGATCTGATCATGACAAACATGCAACGTATTTACATCATCTATAAGAATACAAATGTATGTATAATTATATAATATGACTGATGTAGACAATGACGTTGTAAATACTTTTCACTTATTACATATTATTATTGTACTATAATATTTAATATTATGTGCTGTGGGAAAATAACTATTGGGGAAACGGGGGTGAAAGAAAGCACCAGAACTACTACTTTACTTGTATAAAAATAGTTATATAGTCAAACACAACATCACGAAACATCAAACACCATTTGCATTTGAACAAACTAAATACTATAGAATATTATAACTTATAATTTATAATATTATTACTGTTTTTTTGACGTATATAATGCATTGCAATTGATATAATATTGTATGAGATCATTATTCTATAATATACTATGTATTATTATCATCATTGCTACAACAACATCGTATATATATATGAAATAATATATTTACTGCATCTTTTCCTATAAATTACTAGTACTGGTTGATATAATATTATGATATCCAATTTATGCGTATGAAATGTATTATGAGCGAAATATAAACAGAGCAAATAGAAACAAAAATGGGTTCACCGTTCGCATTGACGAAGTGTCCAGCTTGCAATTATCCACAAAGAAACCATGAATACTAAAAGCACCGTCCCAGGACAAATGGTCATAAGCGTTTTCAAAACGAATCTATAATGGTATAAAAAGTAATCATAAATATTATAATGGGTTTTAAATAATTATTATTATTATAAGTCTTTCGTAGTTTGATTTTAAGTTTGTTTATATATTATAAAAGAGCATCTCATATGGATTTCAAAATTTGGTTATAATTTTTTTCTTTTAAAAAAAATTAATTGTAGTAATACAGACCTAGTATTGAAATTAATGCGGTTAAGAGCTCCGATACTCCTGGATGAAGCATCTGTGAAGAGCTTTGAGTGAAGAAGCATCACACGACATATCAAGTAAAGACGAAGAAACATTGGCAGACTTAGTGCAACATCAATCGGCACCTCCTGAAACAAATAATAAAACAAATCCGTATATTAATAATTAATAATATTATTATTTCTTTGCTGTTGTAAAACAAATGCATATTGCCAAAAAATGCATTACGTGCATGATTAGTATTTCTATACATACACATGACACATTTTGTACATCATGTAAAGGAAATGAAAACACTAATAACAAATTTGTACTGTGGTTCCGTAAAAAAATATAATTTAAGATGATATTGTGGTGTGCTTTTAATTATTATATTATTGTTTTGACTTTTACCTTTGTTAAAATATCGCCTCCATGATTTGCAACTTTGGTCGTCCAAACAAAATTATATTTTCCAGGCACTGGGTGGACACTGCAAATCGCTGTTAAAAAAGATTGTTGTCGATTGTAATATCAAGTATCATGTCAAATTTAAATGCATCTTCATTCTTATGATTTATGATACTATAATATTTTCGCAATTCGATGAATTTGTGAATGATATGAATTGATTATTTATGTACCACTAATTCAGTACTTTATATTATTTTACTGTGCACATAATATGAATCACTGTCAAAAAACTACATGAATATACACAAAAATAGATATAAAAGCTTTCCCTGTGTTTTTAAAAATTATAAACAAGTAATGGAGTTTGAGACCAGTAAATAATATCTCAATAATATGTTTTGTTCAAAATAAATATTAATGATGTACATCTTTTGTTTTTTCTTACCTAACTCCATCATTATTTGAGCCATACGCGGCCAAGTCATGGCTATCCTGAAAATTTTTAAATTAAAATTCAATTGATATTAGTGTTATTTTAATTTTTACACATTATACTTTCATTACAGATATATATAATATATAATATAAGTTTCCCATCAAAAAATGAATTTACAATTTCTTACCTCCAATCATCAGCACAATTGTCTATCATAAATAGCTTGAAAAAAGGAAAATGAAACCAACAAACATGATTAAATCAGTTACTAATAGCAAAACTGTTGATACAATTGGTTGTAATAATTTTAATGGTTTGATGGTTGATAATGATTAGATGATTACAGAAGCATTTTCCTCGTCAACTATTTTATATTTTGTACAATTCAATACAGTACAAAGTACAAAAAATCGGGAAGCATTCAGGATTCAGGGTGACAGTTGAAGAACAGTTGTTTTTTCATGATTGGTTATGAATTGACCACTGATGACTATTGTGTCACATGAATCACTATATCGTCCAACTTTTTTATAATAATATTACTCGTACACAACATATTCTACAAAAAGTTTTTGTCAAAAACAGAAAAACTACTTCTTCTTTTAGTCTTGCCTGTCCCTGTTTCAAATCTAAATCTAACAAAAATAACTGATAGATTACCTTTGAGCCACATTTTGGTTAAATATTCAGTTATTTAACAAAATGAGTTCAGGAATAATATTATTATAAATATTTAGAAAAAACAAAATTACAAAAAATAAAACTTTTTCTGAAAAAAAAAAAGTGAAAATCCAGGATCCAGATTTTCAAACTGGCGCAACATCATTGAGGAAAATCAGCATAGGTATCGAAAATTGTAATTATTAATTTTTAGTACATTAAAGGTCTTTGTTCCCTATATATGTATAATGGTTTGATAAAAATTCTCTAAACAAGAATTAAATAACAATATGATTACTAATAGGGAGAGAAAGGAGTGAACTTCAAAATCCATGAAAATCGACGGCTTTACTAATTTTATTTGTTCGTTTCCTCTATCCTCACTCTTTTTTCTGTGAGATTTCTCCAGTCTTGTATTTTGCATAATATTGTTATGTAACTCTAGCTGAAATTCATCATTATCCATCCTTCTGATTCATGTCCAAGATAATTATTCATCCACAAAACCATCAGGATTTTGTGTTCCAAAATTGTAATTAGTATCAGAACACTATCCAGTCTGTGCTAGACATCTCAAATGAACTACTTAGGTACGTGCATATTTACAATGTTCAATAATATATATAGGTATATATATATATATATTATGCTGACACACCCCGAGTCCAAAGTCCAGAATCTAGAGATTCTAATAAAGTCTTGACTAGTCAATCCTTTCAATTTTTTCTTCTTTTTCTTGACAAGTGGAACAAATGACTTGTGTCTGAATTGAAGGAATAAAAAATGAACTGAAAACTAAAAATGAAGCTGTTCATTTGCCTTCTGTGACCATGATAAATTACATGAAGAAAAGCTGGTAGTAGAACTCTAGCATAAATTGGCTATCGGAACTTTCTTTTTTCTTCTTGATTTTTTCTGTGTTCACTTCCTGTTCTCTCTTTTACTTCTTTTTTCGTTTCTTGCTCATTTTAATTTTTTGCTCCATTCCAAATTCCCATTCACTTTTAAATTTGGAAGCCAAAGACATGAACATATCAATCTAAAAAAAACTTATTCACTCTCCAATCTTCCAGGCTTCTTGTTCCATTCAAAGTATTCTAATATACTCGATACTCGAGCTTTTATTTTACGTCCGCCTCAATATTTCACATCAGTAACAGCCCAAAAAGTATTGAATCTACCCGCATAGACCAGAAACCAGAAATAAGAAATCCAAAATCAACCTTGAGTCCTGAATCCTGAATCCTGAACAAAACACTTTGGAATTGATTTGACACGAAAAAACGGCTCTCCATTTTTCTATTTAGTTTAGCCGATTCCTTTCACATGCTAAATTGTGACCATCTAATATTCATTGATACAGAACTTGACAAAAGAGAAGAGAGAAACCCCAACGCCATACCATTCATTTTCAGTGCCATGTACAATTTTCTCATGTTTCTCCTCAAACCTCAAACAGATTGCACATTATGTATTGTGTAGAGCCATGCAGAATTGTGTAATATATTACATGCAGTTCTAATTTCTAATATCTACAAAACTTTAGGAAATTAATCAATCCCGTATTTTACTTGTCATTTGTCATTTTGGTATTTCAGTTGTTGGGTTTATGTAGGTTTGTGAATGGAAGGAAGGGCGAGAGCCAACTAAATGTGGTAAAATTATTAATGGGTTTCCGTGGAATTGTGTTGGAAGGATTGGAGAGTGTCGAGTGTATAGGGTAGAGTGTAGAGTGTAGAGGATGGATATTGTATATAAATGTAGTTGATTGTTAATGACAGACTGAGGGAGACAGTATAAATTAGTCCGAGTTGTTTTATAAGGAATTCCGGAGAACTAAGAGAGAAAAAGAGGGAGAAAGAAAGGGGGGACTGTAGACGGAGACGTTGAGTCAGGAAATATGAGACGATACATTATTCAATGAATATTATGGCTTTCGTCATTTCATGCCACACTTGAAATTTGCGTCTCATTCTACGTTCCAACCTTCCAATGTTCCAATGTTCCAGTTCTCACTCCTTGGGCTTTTACTTAAAATGAAGGCTAATAATACAGTGCGGCTAACGAGAAGGAGGAGGAATATCGCATTCGCTTTTCTCTTTTGACATTTCATACATAAATACGATATACAAAATACGATATACAAAATACAGTGTAGTATAAAATATAAAACCTTTATGCACACTGCACACTGTAACCACGCCGAAGCATACCAGTTGAAAAGCATATGCACAGTGCCCACTTCTTCTCCACAGTCGTGCTATGCTACTTAACTCAAAACTGAAAAGAACAATGGAGACTAAGTAATCAATAACTATTTTGGTTGTTCGGTTGTTCCAAAGTTGAAAAGAGCAATTAATTTACACTCGTACACGTACTCGTACCTGCTCCACATTGTGCAACTGTCTCATTCGCTCGTCCCTTTCTTTTCTTTTCTGTTCTTTTCTGTCCGTCTCACCCTCTTGAAGTGTAAGTAAAAGGAGAGAAAAAAGAGGAGATGGCAGATTAGATACTATGCTTCTATGGTTTCTCGTAGCATGTTATAACGAGTAGACAGTAGACAGCAGACAGCAGACATAAAACAGTCACCAAAATATCTCATGCTCTATATCTAGCATAAATAAATAACTATGAAAATTTTAACAAGTCGACTTGGGATTCCTGCCCAAATTCACTTATGTATAAAACTGGCACTTGGCTACCGAAATTGATAGGTGTAATCAGCAGTGGAATAGGAATAGATAGATAAGAGTGTTATTCATGATATTATAAATAATACATAGGCCTTTAACATTTCGGCTCTGGCCTTTCTAAACCTCTATTACAAGTTACAAGTGAAACTGATCCTGATACGACCATGTGACCTTTCTTTCCGTTCCTTTCTCCATAACTCTTGCATAGTTACTCTAGAATCTAGAATCTAGAATCCAGAATCTAGAACCTAGAACGTAGAAGGAAGAAAGCATTAATATCTAAACTACCTTTCTACACTTTGGGTGGAACAAGTCCGTACCTTTGTACTTTCTTTCCCCGTTTCTCTTTAATAGGATGATGACGATGACTAGCTGGTAAGTATGGAGAATGGAGCAAGGAGAATGGAGAAACCTGGAAACTTTTATTTAATAATAGTTTCCACTCTTTGCTACATTGGTTAGCTAAATTGAGTGGAACATTGACATTTTCATAAGGTTGTGCCTTGAGCCATGAGAATTATGCTCGGAAAGCTTAGCAAAGGTGCTATTTCACGCACTTTTCCGACACTAATATTTTTACATGCATTTTCAATCCCCATCTTCCACTCCACTTTCTCTTTCACTTTCCCCTTACTTTACTCGCCCGCCTTTAATGTTCCATGTTTAATGTTTAGCGTGGATATCCCGAATCTGGAGACTGGAGACTGGAGATACATGCTCAGATTACAGATCCCTAATCCAGATACATTAATAACCACATAACTTTGGCCAATCTCCTTATAAACTCTGATTTTTAATCTGGGCTCCTTACTTTGTTACTTTGTTGCATCGTAGTCGGCGGTTGGCGGTCTGTACACTGTGCAGTAGTGAGTGAGTAAAACAGTAAAACAGTCAGCACACACCACCACACAACAGAGAGCGAGAAAGAGAGGGGGAAAATTGGCAAGCGGTTTTCTCTCATTCTCATTCCCATAACTCTCCTTAAATAGTTGCTGTGAACATTAGAGGATGCGGAGTGGAGGGAGGTAGAAAGGCAGAGTATATCTACATAATGTAATGCATCTGCCTAATCTTATAATTTATCGCCCTCAAGGTACTTTCCTTCCTCTTTCACTTTTTATACTCACAGTATCTTTTTTATTTCGCCTTTTTTAGGAGACAGAACAGGATCAGGATCAGGAACAAGAACAAGAAAGAAAGGGGAGGTAAAAACTGGGCCAACATGTACAATGAGCATTGAGCATTGTTCACTGTACACTGTACAATCTTCCGCAACCAAGAAAATGAAAGGTTGGCACGTTTAGAGATGGGGCATTTGACAATTGACAATTGAGCAGTTCAAGTACTCGTCGGTAGGATGCGGAGACTAAGAATTGTGTAGATTGTAGATATATTCCTGAGGAAATAGACAACTTTTTGTAGCAACAATATAAATGAAACTTTCAAGTCGTGGGATTTGTAAGGTCGAAAAAATGTGCAAGATAAAAAACATGTTTTGTGTTTTTGCAGAAAAATCTTGTTGTTATTTCTCATGTGTACCATTGCATACCCAAATTAGCGTGTGAAAATACACCATCAAAATACTACAAGGTTTTCTTATTTCTGTCGGAAGGTTTTCAGTCCCGACAAATTTTGGTTTTAAGGTTCGGACGGGAAAAGAAAAGACGAAGAAGGAAGAAATAGGAGGGAAAAGGAAAAATCCTAATTAAATGTGAATAATTAGTACTTGCACATAATTAAAACGGGCTCGTTCATTCCAGCTCTTGGAATTTGGAATTGCCTACAAGGCAGCTAAAAGATGTGCCTTTTTGTCATACCTACATCCCTCATTCTTCATTCACGTCCTTTTCTACTTTCTACGTCTGTCCTTAATATTTTTGGTCACGTTACGCAGAGTAAAAAGTGGGATAAATTTGTTGTGGTTTATATTGGAGCTGGTTGGTTTTATTTATGAGATGGTTGGGAAAAGGTGGGTGGGTGGTAAAAGAAAAGTGGGCATGCAATATTTATGAATTTTGTACAATAAAGTAGTATCCTTTTACGGAGAAGGGAGTAGAAATATGCGGAGCGGGCAGTAGAAAAGAGAGAGGATGGGAAACAGAATAGGTGCTAATATGTAAGGAATGTAAAATGAGTAAAAAGTCCTCTCCCATCCGCATCCCTTCATTCTATTACGCTACATTAGATTAGACTCGGTATTGCACAGTCTGGATTCTACTGCTCCAATTCTCAGCCACCTATACCCTGTACTCTATACTCTGTACTCTCTACTGCTATGAGTAATACACCTCACCTACATGAGTGTCCTATAGAGTTGTCTCTGTTTCTGTATCTGTTTCACTCTTTAGTTTGTACTTTATGCTCCGAGGTAAAGAGTTAATGGAGACTTGGGTTTATGACCGCAGCGGCAAATGCTAAATGACCCGTGCAGAACTGCTACTGTTGCAAAATACTCTTGATTTTTTCCTTCCTTTCAACTGAACAGAGAAAATAAAAGAGGGAAGAAAGAGAGCACACTGTACAGTGTAGGGTGTAGGGTGTACAACATGGAGAATCCAATGTAAAATATTGTAAATAGTGGATGGATATAAATGCACTGGATGTGGATTGTGGATTGTAGATTGTAGATAGGTTGTGATATGACACAGAAACATATGAGAAAAGAGCCCAAACTGAACCCGAGACTCCAGATGGTTTCCAGTAAGAAGAGGAGAGGAAGAATGAGGATGAGAAGGTGATGAGTGAGAGGAAAGTAAGAATCGGAACTTATGGAACAGAGAGAAGATTGCTGACTACTAAACTCCATCTCTTCGCTAAGAAGAAGAAGAAGAGTTGCAGTGGAGTTGTGTAGTGAGTAGTGATGAAGCTCCTTCTGGCTCTAAGCCAGATCCTCGCTCTCCTTCTCTTGCCTTGCCTCATCTCCTTTCTTCAGCTCAAATAACTCTAACCTTCATTCATCCATTGAAATCAACCAGAACTTGTCGTCATCATCATTGATCTTTTTATCTCCATTTCTTTATATTGTCATCAACCAGGATCCTCTCTCTCTTTTCCCTTCTCCCTCATATCCTAATACACTGACATGGAAAGAGAAGGAGAAAGAGAAGGAGAAATACATAGAGGGAAAGTTCCAGCTGAAAACTCAGAGTCGACAAAGGACATCCGAGAAAATAGCAGCACAATCAACGAGCCACACACATGATACAGCACACTGTACAATACACAGTACACAGTGTACAGTGCACAGTGTACACTGTACAGTCTGCAACATACAGCTCCGTCTCATCATTACACTGAGAAATCATCCAAAGTTTCAAATGTCATCTTCATAAAAAGAAATTTAATCTGAGCGGAGGAGATTGGGACGAGACAAGAGATGAGACAAGAGCTTCTTTCTCGTTTCCTGTTTTTCCAAACAGTTCTCCTCTCAGATTCCAAATTATACTCTCTCACTCTCACTCTTACTTGTACTTTTTATCATTAACATGCATTTCCATAGCAAAACACACACACAAAACACACAACGTATACCAAAGAGAACAATCTGAGCTCCTCCCCGTAATTTATTTTCCTTGACAAAAAAACAACAAGGTTTTCTCAATTTATCATCTCCAATTTTTTCTCTTCCAAATTCGGATTCAGATCCTCAACCTTGTCCATCCATCTAATCTATCACTTTTTCAAGGAGAAGGGATAAAAACCAAAAGGATTCAACTCGGTTAAAGTTGACATCAATCTTTTTCATCATGTGCAAATCTGGGCTGGATGACAAAGGTTGACATTCTTTTTATCATGTAAATACATCAAAAATCAAAAAACAAGTCTATGATCCAAACTCGCAACTCGCAACTCCAAATGACACCAAGAGACATTTGACATTTGACACGAGACTGTGGAGCAAGACGCTTTTTTATTATTTTTCTCGAGGAAATTATTCACAAATCCTTATAGGACTCATCTTGCTCTTTCTCTGGATTCTGGATTTCTTGCCTTGTTATGAGTTTTGAGTTTTTTGTCCAAAAAGTGACAAAGCCTGACTGACGAGTTGATCCGAACTCAAAAGTCAAAGTCAGAGTCAGAGTCAGAGCCTCTGGTTGCCCCCCGGAGGATCTATTGTGTCTTTATGCTTGTCTAGTGAGTAGTGAGCTCTTCATCTCCGTGCTTCGTGCTTCGAGATGAGACGTCACACACAAAAACCTTGGTAATAATAATCATCATCATCGTCATCAACCGTCAACCATCTTTCGGTGAAAGTGCTGCATAATCTGAAATGGTCTACATCTCAGCACTTTATTTCTGAGCACTTTATTTTTGACTGACCAAATTCAATTCAATTCACAGCTCTGGATTTAGACTAGATTTCTAGATTTAGGAGAATAGAAATTGAAAAACCGTTACCTGAACTTCCAGCGCATGATATGCAACTATTAATCCCAACAAAATAACAGTGGACACGGATATTAAGGTCTTGAGTGCTGTAGAATAGAAAGACGACTGTAAAACAGAGAAAAAAAAACACAACGTTAAAATATGAATACAATCTTTGAATTATTAATCTAAAACATTTGTATTTTAACAAGTAAAATGGATTGTGATTCCATCATTTTATGCCTATTTCATTTCTGCATGATCGTCATTTGAGCAAAGGGGAAACGTGAAGGAAAAGCTAGAAAAGGGTTGGAATACGCTAGACTTGTAAGAGTTTTAAATGCTTTCATTAGCCCATCTGTAAACAATCCCACTCCTCGCACAAAACAGGCAGACTTTTCAATTGAGACGTGACAGCGTAAATCATAAGTCGAACTGAAAAATATCTCTGCTTTGTGAGTCTCAAGTTGGAGGATTTATAGGAGATGGGGATTTATTCATTCATGGAAGCTGGAAGCTTTCCCTTCTCTCCGATGCCGATGTGAGAAGGGAAAGAGGAAGAGTCCGCACACAAAGCTCTGTCTACAGTCTACACGTATCCTAAATGTTTGCAAACCATCTGAATCTGAGTCGAGTGTCTACATTTTACATATCCAAACCTTTCAAGCACACCTCTTTCCTTCATCTCTGCCTAATTGCCTAATGCTGGGAAGCAAAGGCAGGAATTTCTTTGGCCTTTCTTTTAATTTCCGAGTCCTTGTGCCTGATTCTTAGTTGTTAGTTGCAGTGTAAATAAAAGCTAAGAGTAGCAAGCCATTTTGTTGGGGAGAAACAGCTATAAAAAATAACAATTTGTCTAAAATCTTAAGAGGAATCATCCGAGTTTTGTGTGTGTGAGTTTTATGTTTTTGTGTGCGTCTTTTGCTTCGCTTTTCCCAACTCTACTCCGATGTTCTCGTGCTGTCTCTCTGTCTGTCATTCTGTCTGCTGTCTGTTGGCTCTTTCTCTTTCTCTTTCTGTTGGCTGTGTTAAATCCTCTGGCTGCCACCATTTTTAAGACTAGACGTTTTTGCTGGAGGCGAGAAAGTAGAGAAAGTAGAGAAAGTAGAGAAAAGTGAGGTGTGTTAAATAAAAAGAGATAGAGAGAGAGATGTAGGGAGTAAAAATGTAGGAGAAGAGATAACGAGGATGTTTTAGTGGGGACTGGATTTTAGCTTGTAGCTGCTGATGGTTGAATGTTGAAGGTGGAATGGTAATGGGATGAAGTTGACAAGCGGATAATATCTCGGAACAAGTAGACATCCTTTCACTTGTTTTTACATGTCTCGTACTCGTTCTCTGTGTTTATGAGTATCTGCATTAACGTGGTGTGTGTGTCGGAGCAGTTAAGAGCGACGGAGATGGACAGGCAGAAGAGAAATGGAACTGCGTAGAGTTGAGTGGAGCTAAATTCATGGTGAGTGAGTGAGTGAGTGAGTTGGAGCTAAATGAGGACCTTTGACATAGTTTGTCCATGAAAAAATAGAGTGTGTCAATATTAGTTGAGCAAAGTAGTGTAGTCAAGTGTAGAGAGTAGAGTAGTGGTGTAGTGGCGAAAGAAGGGAAGAAGGAATACCTACGGCGGTAGAGAGCAGAAAGAGTTTAGTGGACAATCAATCAATAATTCTTTGCTTCTTCAAACCAAGACATCTTCATACTCTGTCTGTCTGGATACATCCACAATCCACAATCCACAACGTTCAGCCTACAATGGATTTCCCCACAACACAACACAACACACAATACACAACACACAAACTCGGCTGCACAAAGCCCAAAGCACAAAGCTCATTGTACGAGGACAAAGCAGTAGTTTGCTGGAAATTGTCTCAGGGCGACAGCCACACCTCGCAAGTGATGTGATGATGCTTACGCTTGAGACATGGTGAAATCAGACTGGCGACAGACAGACAGCCAGAACAGAGCCCAAACTACACTTTCTCCTCTGCCGTCAGAGCAAAGTAGATTTATTCCAAACAGACTAGAGAAGAGAAGAAGAGAAGAAGAGAAGCAGTGTTCTCAAATTACTGGGTGTTGTCCTTCTGCAGAGAGAGAGAGAACTGGGAAATAAATGCGAGTTCTTGGATCGATCCATCCAAATAGATCACTCATAGAGAACATGACAACTCCATTTTATTCCCGACACCTTCACCATACAAATACAAAACAGTGCTCCAGCAAATACACTATTTTCTATTTTCTATTCTCCTGACAATCTACAGCTCAGCTCCACCATTCCATTCTTCCTTTTTTCTACATTCAGCATTCACAAGAGGACAAAGCGCACTCTTTTTCATCCAAACATTACAATTTACAATAGAAATTCATTGTCAGTACAGATAAATGTGAATGACGGAGAGGAACAAATTATCCAATACATTTTTTTTCTTATCATTGTGAATTGCGTGCTCTATATATGAGAGATTTTGTATTTTTTATTTAATATTTGTACACTCGTCACCATTCATTACAATTAAATGGAGGAAAGTGAATAAGAAATGGAAATTTACAAACTCTTTTTTTGTCTGGGATGTCTTATTTTTTCAACCTCAATTTATTTGCCACTGTAGAAATGAAATAAACAAGCCGTGGAATTTTGACAGTTTAGCTAAAGTTTGCTCTCGGTTCTTTGCGTCCTGTTTGTTTGGCTTTTATAACCCTTTCAACTTTATTTTACATCCTTTGTGTACTTGATGGTTTTTGAGGTCACGAACTGGAGGGTAAAAACGGTTAGGACTAGAATCTAGAATAAAGATTCCACATTCCTTTTTTTACATGGCTCGAGTCTTGAGTCTTGAGTCTTGAGTCTTGACCATAAGATTCGCGTTAATGCACTTTCTGGATCCGCGCTCGCCTTTCCGTTTGTCCTTGGTCAGGAATATCAAATACATCAAGAGGGGAAAGCTATTAAATTGCAACGTCAGTCCAGAGTCTGTACACTGTACGGAGAATAAGAGAGTAGTGTGTAGCTTTTTGTGTGTGTTGTTTCCGTCCTTGTAAAAGGGAAAAGTAGGGCTGTGAGTTGAGATATTTTTTGGGATAAAAAATTCCATTTGCTAGTTATTTTTTCCTTCTTTTACGTTCCACATGCCATTTCATTTTCCTTTTAGTTTACGTGCTCTATCCACAAGTTCCAACTCGCCTCCCTTTCGCCATTCCTCTACTAGTTGCGCACACAGGTTTTACTCAAAAGTCAAGAGCAGAAAATATCAACCGCCATTCACAACTTTTTAAGAACCACAATCCGCAATCCGCAATCGGTCTACAGTCTAGAGAATATAGAATCTAGAATCGAGATTCTAGATTCCAGAATGGAAAAATGGCGTAGATATCAAAAAGCCACAAGTACAGTTTTCTTTCAATGTGTTTCAAAAAATGAACCATGTTTACAGTGTTAATTTGTGAGCGGTCAGAATGTTTAGGCTAAAAGTGGAGAGAAAATGCTCTGAGCCTCTTGATTGACCACGGACCCTTAAGACGAATGGCACTCATAGACATTCCGCAAAGTGACTTTGACCATTAATCATTGAGCATTGAGCATTGAGCATGGAGCATGGAGCACAAAGCATTGAGCAGACGGTCGGGTGTAAAATTCTATGGCAACCGGGAATTGTACATGTACGTGTATGTGATAAGTTACTGCCCCACCCCCGTCTCCCCCAGGACGAAGCACAACCGAGTGGGGTTTATCTCGAGTCTAGAATCTAGAAACTAGAAACTGCAATCTACATAGAGCATATAAATTGGGCATGTGTTGCTAGCTGCTATCTGTACTCGTCTGTAGAATGGAAAACCTTGAAAAAGTATCATTTGATGCGTTGAGACTTGATAAGCGGAGGAAGGAGGAACTAGACCAAGACGAAGAAGGATGAGTACACAACCAAAAGTTTTTTTTCTTCATTTCCTATTCCAATTTCTCTTTTTTCAACATTTCTCTATGTCTACTTTTCTACTTTTCTACTCCTGTCGTCCAAATTCGGAAAGTTGGAAATAAAAAAGAGAACATTTTGTTTTTATTCACAGCAGCTGGGAGATGGGAAGAAGGGAAGGCGAAGGAGTTGGCTGTTGGATGCATTAGGAGGGATTTTAAAGTGTATGGGCTGTGCAGTGTGAATTCGATACAAAATTCAGAGTGTTGCACGCGGACTAGAAAGTACAAAGTACAAAGTACAGAGTAGGAATAAGAAACAAGCAGCTAAATGTACAAGTATTTTGTTGTCTGTATTATGCAATTATTATTTTAATACATTTTACGTTTATGTGACGGCGGAGATGCAGAGAGAGAGAGAGAAAGTCTCAAGTCTCAGCTCTCAACTAAAGTGCACAGACTCGGAGGATATTTTGCATAGTGGAACATAAAACTGTTAACTTTTCACAGAGGCGAGCCTAATAAAATCCTGGAATGTGTTTTCTCTTGCAACTCGTGAAACGAAGGAAAGTTGACTTTCAACTCGAAACTCGATGCTCGAGCTGCTTTTCCTTGCTACTTTTCAAGCAGTTTTCTTCTTCTCTTCCCTTTCTCTTTCTCCTTTCTGCAAACTAAACTGGAAAGTGGAAGCTGGGAAGGCTCATAATTCATGCATAAAAACACATGGATCCGTGCATTTAAAATTTATACAACTGAGCCAACATATTGAACAAACTTCAAGTGTCTGAATAATAATAGCAAAAATCCGGCTTACCCTCGACATTCGACCCTCCACATTCGAGATTCAACATTCGACATTCGACATTGGACATGCTCTTTAGTACGGATAAAGTAGAGTCATAAGGAGACGGCCAATTCCAAATATCCAAATATTCAAATAGTCGTTGAAAAAATAGCCCGTTAACCTCTCTTTTCCATGAAATACACAAATATCCACGCCGGCATTATTAAGCCATTAAAATTATACTACAAAAAGTCCTCCATTCTTTCTTTTCATACGGCTTTTCCTTCTTCTCTTTTCTCTTTTGGTATCCATCCAACACGTAAAAAAGTAGAGAAAAAAAACGGATAACAAGCAAAAAAATAACCATGTTGCTGAAATGAACTGCAAAAACGTTGGATGTTGGATGGATTCTGCAAACTGCTTTTAACTGTTTCCACTCTGTTTTTTTCTATTTTTTATCGTATTATTTCTCCGTGTGGAAAAAACAAATGGAAAAAAGAGAGGAAAAGTAGAATGGAATGGAAGAAAAATAAACTGGTGTTCCATTTTTGTTTTGTCCAGGGTTTTGAAAAACCATTTATTAATTAAAATGACAATAACGGAAGAATAAAAAGAAGAAACAAAGGAAGAGGACGAGGAAAGTTTGTATCCGTCCTCCATTTTCCTCCACTTTCACCAGCAGACCCAACAGATATTACTTTATTACGGTCATTTTAAATTAGATGAAGAAAGTTTTTCCCGCTCATACTCGAAACTGGAAACTCTTGTTGCTGACACTACTCAGATACGGAGA
Organism: Sminthurinus aureus; assembly: GCA_034698265.1. Taxonomy (NCBI): domain Eukaryota; kingdom Metazoa; phylum Arthropoda; class Collembola; order Symphypleona; family Katiannidae; genus Sminthurinus; species Sminthurinus aureus. The sequence continues at coordinate 19,432 of JAQGBH010001051.1, read as the reverse complement.
TACTCAGAACCTCAGACTTGGGCCTTCCACTCCCACACAATGACAAATTCAGTCGTGCCTTTCGGAATGTCTGTTCCACTTGGTCCCTACGTGTCCACTTGTGTGGTCCTTTTATCCTCGTCAACAGCATCAACAGCATCAACAGCAGGAGAAGAGAGTGAGAAGAATGATGTGAAAAGTGAAAAGTATGGAGTTTTAGCAGGGAATAAACTTTTTGTTTTCTTTACTCTTTTTATTGTACATTGTATTGCTCTATGAAAAGCGAGTGGAACGATAGTTTTTATAGGTACAGCTTGTACCTATAAAAAATAAACCACCGCGGTTTTTATCGTGTGCAAAAAGAAAACCTTTTTTTAATCAGAGTAATTTGTGAATAAAACCAAAAAGTGCGCCCTTTTCTAAACCTGCCCGCTGACTGTTTAGAGTTGAGAGTTGAGAGGAACTTGACATACTCTTTAATAGTTGAGTATTTAGTGTAGGAAACGGGAAATGTATTTTCTCCGAAGCCACAAACCTCATCACTCATCACTCATCAACTTTGTTATTTAATTACACTTTGCTCCCAAAGGGAATGTCGAATTTGAGGTGGAAATTATCTTGTGGAGTGCACCCGCCTTTGAGTCTTGAGTCTGAGTCTGAGTCTGAGGCTCAGTCTCAGGTTGATGAATCAAACATGAAATGTCAAAGAGAATGGAGGTTAAGAAAGAGTAGAGAAAAATGTTAAATGTGAAATGTGAGGTGAAAATTTATGACGCTACTCGACACTCGTCCACAAGTAATTAGTCCGTTACGTGTATCCATCTTCAGCCATAAAACGCGTCGGAATGTAGCGAGCGAGCTACGCCTCCTCCGCTCCCTTTGTCTTTATTTTATATTTATCTTTTACTCGCTGAGAAATTCAAGGCGAAATACTCGGTTTTGAATAATCGGTCATGTGTAAAGTGTGTGATGTGGATAATGACAGTGGCAGTGGCAGTGGCAGTGCGGCTGGAGGAAAATCATCTAATTGTTTATCCGTAATTGCAGTAGGAAAGTGGAGAAAGTTGCTGGAAGAAATGTGTATGGGAGTTTTTGAGGGGATTGTAAATTGTTGGATGGAGTCATTCCGTCAATTATCTGTTATTACTGCGAGTAATTATTATGTATTCAGACCGCCATCCATTTGCACATATCATGTGACACGGGGGAATTATTTTTGGTGCTTTGTGCGTATTTGGATAGCACTTACAGTAGTTTATCCAGTTTATCCAGTGTTCACTATGGATTGTGGACTGTGGAGCATGTGTAATGGAGGTAGTATAGGTAGTGGAACTCTATGTGTGTCTGTGAGTAATCCATCAAATATCAAATGTCCGGGGTTTTCTATGGTTTTTGTAAACATTTTGCAGGCAGAAGGAATGTCCAAGGTACAAGGAGGAAAATAGTAAAAATTGAAAGGAAAAAGCTAATCGGAATGGGAATAAAGAGAAGACCAAGAGAATCCAATAATCAATTTCGCAAAGGAAACAGAGAAGCAGCAATGAAATGGGTTGTCGGAATATTTTTATTTATTCACGTAAGAAGTGTGTGTGTTGGGTGTTTGATGTTGAGTGCTGAGTCATATCCGCCGTGGCATCGGATCGGAATGGAAAATGTGAACATTCCTGTCCTGTCAGAGTTTTGACATTGGATTATATCTATTCTATTCTATTCTGTTGAGTGGTTCCACGGCGGAGCACTGTCGCAAATGGCCGAGTGAGTGAGTTGGCAGTGGACATGTGTGGATTATGCCCAAATTGTAGTGGCACAGCGGATAGCAAATAGCAAATGGCAATGGACATGTCAACATATTACGTGGACGGTGAATGTAAAGAGTAGAGAGTAAAGAGTAGAGAGTAGAGAGTAGAAAGTAGAGGGACGTGGATTTGTGGATATTTGTATTTGTACAATACTGCGGATTTGGATTCGGAATTCTACCTACCAATTTCCTAACCACTTGAATAAAATATCGACGTGGATGGATAAAATTGGACTGACGGTGGAATGGGGAATGGGGAATGGACAGACGCAGACAGACACGAACCGAGGATTTTACAGGCGGATGAATGTATTATACATGCAGAATTATGACAAAATGGCAAGGCTCCAAAGTCCACCGTCTAGAGTAGAATCCAGAGTCTACAGAGTCAAGAAAATAAAAGGAAAGGGAAGGAAGGCCAAATGTGACATTGCACTCAATCCCAATCACATGACTCTCTCGCATTCCTTTTCAGGTAACCCAGATAATTCCTCAACCACTCCACTCACTCACTCACGCACTCGGATAATCCAGCACAAACTAAACTAAACAACAATCCTCATCCACTCACTCACTCAGCTCTCTTCACCGTTCAACTGAAACCGGGCCCATGATGAAAGAAAAAAAGACTGCTTTCTTCCTTAATTATCAACATTTCAAACATTTCAAACATCCAAACATTGCCTCCGTTTTACTCGATATCCAAATAAAATATTCAACTTATTTATTTTCATTTATTTACATTTATTTATCCTTTGTTTGTTTGTGCTTGGAAAAGTTTGAAATGATTATACTTTCTCTTTATTTTATTGTATGTCTTATTCAACAATTTCCGTCCAATTTCAATTTCAATTTTCCTCCATGTTTCTTATATTGCACTAGCAAATTATAATGGTACAAATATCAAATATTTAGGGGTGATTCAAAACTCCTAAAGACGTCATTTCTTGAAAAGAGTCGTGTAAATAATACTATTTGCACAAGACACAAGACTCAAGACACAAGATCCACACAAACCTATTAAATTACAAACAACCAAACAACCAGTGCAGCTCACAGAACATAAAAGACAAAGGAACATAAAAACAATTTTAAATCCTATTTTTTACATTCACGTGAATCACGTTTACTTGGGAAACATGAGAATCAGATTGTTAAACATTCAAGTCAATCCCAATTTTATTCTTCCCCTTTTGTTGAATTTTTAGCAGTCCATTTTGTGAAAGTCGAAAGACGGAAGACGGATGAAATGACATAAGAAAAAAGAGAGACGTTGTTGGTTTAATTATTTTTAGTTTCAACTACAGATAGACTCTGAAGATATTTCTCCTCAAGTCAACTCTCGCTCTGTCCTTTATTCAGTTTGGGCGAGGTTGAGTAATGGAGATGTGGAGATTTGACACCCGTCAAAGAGAAAGTACACAACACAAAACGAGGGAAACTCCATGTTCAATGGGAAAGAGAGATTAAATGTGCACTGCTCATTCCTCTCTTTCTCTTATGAAATCGTACGACTGGAGAATCCAAAATCTAGAATCTAGAATATAGAATCTAGACACTTGCGTTCATTTTCTATCAATTTTGCTGGTCCGTTCCACGTCATTAAAAATGCAGTAAGCTGGTTCTTGACGTAGAAATGAGGATAGAGGAGAGCCAGAGAAAGGACTCTATTTTTCTACGGAGAATCCACATACTAAATGTGCAAAAATATTATCAAAGTTCTCGAGGGATAAAAATCTGTGCTATTTATTTATTTCTCCGTCCGCTTTCCATCATACACATTTCCTTCATTATTTTTCCTCCTCTGCTCAATGCTCAACCAACAACGGGCGAGAGTCTAGAGTCTAGAGTCTAAGGTCTACCATCAACAAACCCCACTCCAGTTTCCAGTTTACATTTGCGGAGCAGAAGGAAGAGAAGGAGATGGAAATATCAGAGACTCCATTTGCGTCACATTGAAATAAGATATTTTGAGCAGATCGCTGGAGGATTCTATTTTCGTCTTCCGTGGCGGATTATCGCCCTACGCTCCAAAACAGAGTGCGAACTGAACGGCTTATTCTTCCGCCTCGCTTCATGGTTCATGGTGGCTCGCGATCATGTGCTGAAAGAATGCAGCTGAAATAATTTATTTTATTCAGCCTCTTCAGAATTTAGACGTGGTGGACTCGTTAAAAAAGCTTGGATGAGCTGTCCGTCAAAACTCAAAACTCTATGTATTTTATATTTTATAGGGCACGACTTGACTTGACTACAAACTGCTCCTCCAACTGACTGTTCATTTTAGCAGCGCCTCCAATTCTGCCTTTGCACACTTCTCCTTGAGAATTGAGCATTGAGCATTCAAAGGATGAAGATGAAGATACAAGGAAAATAGAGGCAAATAATAAAAGAAAAAAGGGACCTCCGGGAACAACAGCGGACTGCCCATATTGTCTCACGTGTTTACCTTTTCCCCTTTCTGACTAATAACCATTGTTTTTTGAGAGACGCGCTCTTGTAAAAAAATACATGTTCTCTTAACGTTTCCCTCCTGGAGGATCGGAAGAGGATGCGAGAGAGAGCGAAGGGTTGGGTGATGCTTGGACGCTGGACGTACGAGTTTTAAAAGGGCGGAGGAGCAACATGGATGCATAATACATTAGAGACTGGAGACTGGAGACTGGATACGGAAATAAATGTGCTCGTAGCACGAAATCCGCCAAGGCCGTGGCTAGACTTACTCGAAGATGAAGAATGTAAGTATAAGTGATTGGCATGTAGACAGATGGATCACTTTCCTTCCACAATCCACAATCCACGATGCACGCCGTAAAACATGAACCCACAACGAAAGAGAAGAGCAACTCGCTCCTGCGTGCACAAGAGTCAAATTCACTTGTAATAATAATATAATAATAGAGCCGCCGAACAAAGAACAAACTCGTGCTCCAAGTTCAATCATAAAAATTGTTCCTCTTTTTCAGCTCCTTCTTTTGCCTTTTATGGGCGTGGATGAATGAATAAGTTATCATTTGTACTGAATCACTGCCGGATCAATCAGCTTGATACTTGACTTGAAAACTACGTCAAAACAGCCCATTTGTACCCACATCAAAACTCAAAAATCTGAAAGCCACAAGAGGACTTTTAAAGGAACAACTACAACGGATATTTTGATACTTGTGCCTTCCTGATTTTACCATCCCGATTTGTACTTGCGAGCTTTTTAAATCCAAAATCCGTTTTACCATGACCAAAATGCCAGTGGAATTTTTGTACATGCACGCATTTACATCAAATGCTACTGCAGGAATGAAAGAGGATTCCATTTTTACTTTGTTAGCGGGAGAATGTAGAATGTGGTCGTGATAAAAACGTGGTTTGGCGTCACTGTAAATTCACTCGTGAGATGACGAGCTCAAGTCTCAAATTGAAGGCAGAGTGAGCGGATGAAGGAGCGGAATAGTTTTAGTGGAAAAGGGGGAAATGACAAACTGCCCGAGGCGAAAAAATACAGAAAATACAAGAAAACCATGACCAGACTTTTACTTTTACTTTCTCCAGTTTCCAGCTTGCAGCTCCTTTAAACCGGGATACATATGTAGAAAACAAACTGTGCTTTGTTTCCTCCACAACTTTCCACGTTTCCACGTCCCTCCGTTTCTCATATAATGATCTCTATGAATTTTGGAGGATATTCCAAAATTCCCACAGGATTTTCACATCATCTTCCATCCTCAACCGACTTTCCAGTTTCCAGTTTCCAGCAAACTTGTCTGCGTACTTTCGCAGGAAAGAGAAGAAGTGGCTGTAGGATATTTTTAGTTGCGTGTAGCAAATGTTAGGCTCTCTGCTTTCTCTGCTTTCTCTGCTTTCTCCCGTTCTGGTTCTGGCTCTCGGCTTTGTGCTGCAACTTTAATCTGAATGTAACTAGGACGACGTAAAAAATGCATGTGGATCGAGGATATGGCTATATATATATAGGCACACAGGAATAATACCTATAGAGATCCATCCACACAACTTTCACATCGCCCAACAACTATACAGCCACAACTCTTGTTTCAGTTTCAGTTCCAGCTTCTGCATTCGTTAGTTGCAATTTCACTTGACGTTTCCAGCCGTCGCTTCCTCTCGCTCTCTTCCTTTCCGCCAGTTCTGAACATGAGCATTCATGGGCTCTGTGCAGTCTGTGTACTTTGAGCAGACCACCCAAACCCAACAAGAGAATGAATAGAACAGAATGGAGTGAGAGTGCGCTCGTCTATTCTCCTCTTTTCAGTTTCCAGCAGAGAACAAAGATGCTTGGTATGCTCCGTGTGATCGTGGACAAGGTTTCCTACTCCACTTTCTCCTCTAATGTTTTTCTTGATATTTTAATTTCATTCCTCATTCCTCTCTCTTGTCCTCTTCTCTTCTCCGTTCTCTGCACCATCTGACTACTGCCTACTGACTACTGACTGCCCATTCATTTCAATGATCAACACTTATGCACATACACGTCCGCTTTGGCTCCTGGAGTAACTTTCTCCATTCTCGGGGCTTTTATTCATTCATTATTCATCCAGTCGGAGAAAGCAACATTAACTCATTCAATCTCCATTGACTCTGCGTTTACTAACTACGCGACAAATAGAAGAAGCGAAGGATGAACAAGTGAACAAGTGCATGAGCCACAATCTCGCAATGTCTCCACAATCCAACACCCATTACGGGATCAAGGAGCAATAATAATCATGACCAAATTGGAAGGGCACCAACAACCACTCGGCGGACAACAACCAACAACTACCACCCACGACCACGACCACCAATCCACAATCCACAATCAACAACCAAGTCAAGCACCAGATTATTGCATAAACATTAAACATGCACAGCAACTCTGAAGACTTGGATTCCGATCAGAACTCGGATCTACAACTGACACTCAACACTCGACACTCGACACTCGACACTCGACACTGAACAACTTTGACGCAGATGCATAATCTATCCCTAATAATTTTACCATTTTCCCCATCTTATTTTATTTATTGCAAGCACACGATCCAGTGACATTCCTCCAGCATCGCAGTCATGTGCAAAAATAACAAATCGGGGACAAAAATTAGAATTCATGAGTTTTGAATCCAAAGGAGAAGAAGAAGGAGTCGGAGAGAAGAGTCAAGGTCTAGTGTGATTTGTCTTTTGGTTTAAATGTGGGACTCACACAACACAACAACACGCCAATAAATCTGAAAAGGAGCGGGTGTATTAAAAATGGATGGTTAAGGGGGAAAGGGCAGAGAAAATTGGACGGATTTTGTTGTGCTTGACGTGTTGGATGTTGGATGGTGGATGCTGGGAGAGTGCTCAGCCAAAAGTCGGACAGATCGTCATGGTTTTATTTTGGCACTTGTCCACCGTTCACATTCTCTCCACATCGCAACTGTTCCGAATTTTGTAATATTTGGCTCTTGTTTGGTTCTGCCATCCAGATTTCCAGATTTCCAGATTTCCAGATTATTTACAAGATGAACGTGCTGTTTGTTCTGCTCTCTCTTTTACAACTTGTTCCATTTGTATTTGTGTTTCTGTTGGTATTTGTAGGACACTCAAGTCGTTTGTTCCGTAATAAGATTTTTCGGTTGAGCACACAGCTCCGACTCGTATGATTAAAAATGTATGTCTTTTTCTCTAATTTGGGGCAGACGCGGAAAGCGAGTTTTATGGACGGATACATTTTTTGATGTATCTGTTTTTGTTGTTATTTTTATTCGTGTGTGTGTGGATGTGTGGAGACGTAGTTCTGGAGGAGGCTGTTGATGACAGAGGAAGAAGGATGTAGATTGCAGACTGTTGTGTTTAAAGGGCGTTTGGGGAACGTTTAGTACGGCTGTCGGAGGATGAGATTGAGAGAATTGGCACTCCAGATTCAAGATTCAAGACGATGGTTGGTGGGAGCCAGAGGGAGCGAGAGGGAGCGAGAGCGAGATAAATAAAAAGTGAAAGTGGAGAAAGGGTCGTAACTGTAGAAATGAAGAAGAAATAAGATCCGAGTTGAGCATTGAGCACGGAGCACGGAGCGAACATGAAGGGCATCAAAAAAGATGCAGAGGATAAAAAGCGAGTTGGCTTTCTTTCTTTCTCTCTCTCTGCTTGTTTCATCGTGGAATGAAAAAAGGGAAAAAGGGAATGTGTGATTCATATCCATAGGCAGACAGGTCGTGTCCTTTATTTGGGGAGCATTGGAGAAAGCCATTAGAGAAAGAGGCCGAAGAGGCTCCCGGTGAGTCGGAATGTTCATGTCCATGTCCAGGGATTGCCCATCACTCCCGTCCAGACTAAAAACTACAAACTACAGACTACAGACTCCCCAACAGTCCAACACTCGGCCTAAAACCCCATGTACTTATGAAAAGGAGCCAAAAATCCGAAGAGAGCTAACCCAACCAGCTGGAATTTCTTTCTCCAAATCCTTTTGTTGTAACTTGACGTATTTCTAGCGTATAGCCTAGTCCCTTTCTCCCTTTCTCCAGTGTTCCAGTTTTCCAGAGCACAGAGATGCTTTTTTCCGCTGTCGCCTACACGCTCCGCTCAAACTACACTACACTACACAAAGAATATTTTGCTCGTGAAAAGATTTCCTTGATGAGGATGGGGATGGAGATGGCTATAAGAATGGAATGGTCAAAGCGTATTCTACATGTATTTACAAATGCCTCGATCGGATAGACGAGAGGGAAAAGACGGGGAAAAAAGGAATCCGAAACTGTGTACACATTCCTTTATCCAGCTCCTTCCTTTCTTTCCTTTGGCTTCCTTCCCCTTTTATACTTTTATGTCAATCTTCATCCTCATCTTCTCCTCCACTCCTTCTCCTTCTCTATTTTTCCCCGTATTCTCCGGGAATAAAGAAAAGAAAAGAAAAGGATAATCTCCCTGCCATCCATCCATCTACTCCCGGAAAAATATTCAAGAATCTGGGCAATCCACGTCTATTCCTAATTCTGCAAGGTCTACAAGTCTACGGAGAAAGTCTAGAATCTAGAATCTAGAATGTGGAGAGAGGCTGGCAAGTCTGGCAAGTCTGGAGATGCTGGAGATACTGGAAACTAGAAGAGCTTCAAGCCATACATTGCTGGATACTGGATAAAGGAACGAGTAGAATAGAATAGAATAGAACGAGGAGAAAAGAAACTGCTCTTTAGTATGTGTGTGTAGGCAGTGACTGACTAAGAATCTATAGTGTTTCCTAACCTTCCCGTCTTCCCCTCTTCTCCTCTTCTCCTCTTTCCCATCCCAACAAATGAGTGTCACATTCTTCCTCTTTCTCCTCTCTAAAACTCTCTCTCTCTCTCTCTCTGCACAGACAGACAATGCACACTTTACACTAAACTCAGTGCAGATTGAACAGCGTACATTCGCTCTGTTTGGATGGATAAAAACTTGATGTATTTTTCTTTTCTCTCTCCTTCAATTATTGATCTAAATTCCCTCTTCGCTTCTCTTCTCTTCTCTGCTCTGCTCTACTCCAACTTGCTTTTCCCTTGTGAAGAAAGCACACCACTGACTCTAGACCATTCGCCTCTTCTTCTCTCTCACTCTTTCTCTTTCTCTGGCTCTTGCTTCCGTTCTCGGATTTTTTTGTCTATTAAACCAAAACGTATGTATCGGATATGGAGGAATAAATGGCCATTCTTCATTGTATCTTTATCCTCGATCAGAGCGCTATCTCCAAGATTTCTCTGCTCCATTCTAGATTCTACATTCTACGTGTTTTGGTTGGGCCAAACACAAGATACAAGACACAAGACAAGTAATGTATTAGAATTAATGTTTGTTTGTTGGATGGGATAGGATGCCGGTGTGGTGTGATGTGGTGCGGGTTTGTTGGATTTAAAATACACAACAGAGCATTGAGAATTCAATGTAATAGAATACAGAATCTATCCTGGATCAAGTGGATAATCAATTGATGTTGCTATCAGAACAAAACTTGTTTCTTTCCACCAGCACAATAAAAGAAAATGGAGTCTCACTCTTTTTCTCCTTTTCTTTTTTTCTCCTTTTCTTGGCAGTATTAATGCGCCCTGTTTGTTTTCTGCCTCGTTTTGTTTTTCATTTCTAGATTTCTAGATTTTCCTCCTCTCGGTGGGATACGGCGCTGAGGAGCGTAATACGGATGAAATGAATGAAATGCAACTTCAAAGTAATTGGAGTTTAACTAAATAAATAAATAAATTCCAGGATCATTCCCTTCTCCACTATTTCCCCACTTGGATTGTTCTATTCATTTTCCCTATACTCTTTCTGCAACAGCCTTTTCTCCTTTTCCTTTTCCTTCTCTTTCTCTTTCTCTCTATTGCTCCTCGACCCTCTTGACAATTTTACAATGAAAATTGTTTGGATAAGACGAGCATTCTGTCCCGTACATTCCAGTAGGCTGAATAAAACTACATGATTTTTTGCATAAGCCAAAACAATTTCTGAAAAAGCATCAAGAAACTAACTGTGGATAACTGCAGTGGGCTTCTGCCTACAACCAACAACCACAGCAAACACCACACTCGTCACTGTATTCTATTTTTCACATGGGAAATTCTGAGACTTGACTCGACTCAAATTTATAGAATCAGAACCAGAATCAGAATCAGTTCTTTCCATTTAAATGAAAAGTGGGATTACCGAGATTGAAAATGAAGGAGGATTAGGAAAATAAAATGGAATAGAATTGAAAATGTAAAACTATGAAAACAATAAAGTTCCTCGAGCGCAGAAAAGCAGAGGCAAACTTTTGGATTTGAGATTCAGGATGAAAAGAATGAGAACCGTCGCGTCGTAAAATGGGACGTAGTAAAATGTAAAATGAGGAGGATTTCAAATTATATAATATTACATTTTTTGAAACTGTGATCTGTTATTATTTGTAAAGCGGGGAACCCGGAACTTTTCTCGGTTTTGAGTGGTAATTCCTGAGGACTGTGCCGTCGGAGATGAATTTAAATACGTCGAGTTGGGGAAAAGATGGAAAAGGAGACAAAGAAATGTGGAAAGTTTTTGGGGAGAAAAGTAATAATAATGAGGATGCGATGCAGAAATGAAATAAATGGGAAATGAAATGAATCAAGTGAATGTGACTGACCTTATCGTAGACTCCGGCACTGCTGAGTTCATTTTCTAGTACCATAAACCCGATTCCTATCATTCCCATCACTAAGGCGTAATCTGAGATCCGCTTCCGTTTCTCAAATAGTGCTTTTCTCCTCCCGAGTCTGTAGCCAACGTTCGGCTTGGATTTCCCTGTTCAATAAAAATTAAGAGCAAAGTCAAACAAATGTCACCGGTTTATTCAAATAGGCACAAAGACACATGAATACATGAAAATATGGACAGTACAATTTGGCTCAATTCCAAAGTCACTCAACTTGCTTCTGTTAGCAATATCAATACATTTTGAATTTTCAATACAGGAATTATTTAATTAATTAATCAAGCTTGTTTTATTTACATCCAGAATTACGAATTACGATATTTACTTGGCTAAAAATTAAGTATTTTTATTTATATTTACGGCATAATTTAATTTAATAATACTAAAAATAATAATTATTATTGTTATTGTAATAAAATTTTACGTTTACGCTAGACTCTAGAATCTAGACTCTAGTTTTTTTAATCAGCGAGCTACAAGCTTCTCTTTCTCTGTCGCTACGCTATGCTAACACATTACCAAAAAAAATGCTTATGAATTATAATGATAAGAAAGATACTTGTAAATTGATAGATTTACCCAAACGAGCGTATCTAAAATCTAAATCCAAATCTATAAATTCACTACATTAATTTTCAAAGAATTAGGAAACAATTTACCGGCATCAATAAATAGTTAATTATTCAAATTTTACAGATTTCAAATTTCGCATCAATAATTAATTATTAGTCAATTAGTTAACTACCAAAATGATCAACAAACGAGACATGATACGGCAATTACAAGAGCACGTCAAAAATTAAAATTCATTCCCACCATGTCCAGCCTTTTTTATTTCTCTTCAAATATTTCTCCTTTCCATTTTCCAAATTCGAGGTCAAGGTCAAGGTCAAGTTTAGCAAAAAAAATACTCGAGAAATTCGAGAGGAAAATATCAAAAATGTAGAATGTAGAAGATGTGAATTTTAGGAGCAGAAAGATTGTTTTTCTACATTACTGCCAAAGGTCAAGGGTCAAGGGTCAAAGGTCAAAGGTCAAAGATCAAAGGTCAAGGTTCCGTTGAAAAAGATTCCAACAAAAAAACGCCTTGTGGTCTCCTATTTAAATGGAGGGAATGGTGAGGAGGACGTTGAAAAGTAGGAAAATAGGTTACAATTAAAATAAATACTCAAAAGTTTTTTAATACTTTTCGTTGGATCGAGAATGCGCGGAAAATAAATGATTAATGGATGATTTATCTTTAAAATGGAGTCAAAATTCGCTCCTTTTCTTCCACGGGAATCGTTCTTTCTGTTTTTTCAAGTTGTTGGAGGATTGGAATTGGAAACGGAGGACATTGTACAAACTTGTGACATGTGTCGGAAATGGATGTGTGAGTTTTGAAAAAAGTAAAACCGTGTAAATACGTCCACCAAATGCCATTTGAAATGGATTCAAAGGGAGAAATAGAAAAAATGTTTTGAAATGAAAAATGAAATGGAAAAGGGGAAAGGACGGGAAAGACGGGAACGACGGAGAAGATGGGAAAGAAAGTGTAGTAAAAAGGGTTTGGTCCGTTGGTTTGTATTTTGTATGATTTATAGGTTTTGGTGCTGGAATAAAAAGGGAGAGAACCGGAAGAATAAAAAATGACTTGAGACTGGAGAGTTTCTCTTTTCTCTCTTTTTTACTGTGAGCTTGTTCATTTCTCATGTACTTACTTAACTTGTTTAGCTCTGCTCGTACAATGTAGAATATAGATTGTACCCAGCACATTGTACGTTGTACGCTGGATGGAGAAAAAGTGTTTCACTCCAGACTCCAGACAAAAGAAGGGAGAGAGAGAAGGAGGGAGGGAGGAATGGAGTGGGAAAAATGGAGAAATAAAGTGAGAGAGAAAGGACAAAGTCAGAATGGGAGAATGGGACAAAAGATGCAACAGTTGTGAGTCCATAATTCTTGGCTTCCACAACTCCAGAGAACAGAGTGTGAAAGAAAGAGTTCCAGGACAAGGAGAATGAACATGGAAATACACACACACACCGAGTATGAAACAGAAAGTTTCAAACAGAGAACAACAAAACAAAATATCTCTACACGTTACACATGAAATGAAGGAGAAAGTAAAAAGGGACTTTGGATGATAATGAGAATTGGAGAATGGAGAAAGGCGCGGAGGAGGAGGCGGTGGAAAAGTTGTAAAACTATCACCATCATCCACATTTACATTACAATCCGCACGGTCCATAATAATAATAATAATAATGTTGTTGATAATAATATTGATAAATAGTCAAGTGCGGGTGCAGAGAATAAAAGTCGTTGAGTTGGACAGAGAGAAAATCCAGTTATTTGTAGACAGATTTGAGAGAGTAAAGAGAGTAAAGTGGTGCGTAAAAAGATGAAGATCAAGTGTGCAAAATGTGAGGTAGAGTAGGAGGTCTAGTTGTGACTCTAGACTCTAGAATCTAGACTCTAGACATTAGACATGATCAAGAATCAACAGAAGAAGACGAAAGACGAGACGAGAAGAGAAATAAAAGTTTGCAGGTGGTGAATGAATGATAATTTTATCATCTTTTGCATCAAATGAAACGAAATGAAAGAGTACAGATAAATCCTCATGAGCATGAAAGTTGTTTAGTTTTTCAGGGTCATGAGGATGGCTGACGTGTACAGTGTACAAAGAACAGTTAAGAGTGTCATCTAGGTGAGAAATGAAAAGAAGAAGAAAAAGTGGAAAAAGTGGAAGAAGTATAGTACTGCTGAGCATATTGACAGAGTATGAAATAGAATAAATGAATGAATGAATAGAATAGAATAGAATAGAGAATAGAGAAAGGTGATGTATAGGTCAAATACCTAAGAGGTTGTGATTACCAGATGGAATTAAATACGAAGCCTTCTTCTTTTCCTCCGTGTACTTTGGAAATTCCGCATGAACTCCGACCAAAGCTCCTTCTTCTTCTCGGTTTCGGTCACCTCCAGCTTTCATCGTCCCAGGAATGGACAGCGTGGACACAGGTTTTCGCAACTAAACACACAACAACAAAATGTCAACACCACTTTTACACTCCCATCCCATTTTTATCTTTATCTTTATTAGATTTATTTTATTTTCAACTTTAGTTTAGTTTCATTCCAACAATTAAATGTACATCATTTTCCCCGTCTACAACTTGACACGTTGTTAAAGTTCATCATGTGAATTATTTAATTATTACTATTTACAATGGGAGGAAAAGGTGTTATTCATTTTAGTGAGTGCACAACATTTTCATCTACTATTTACAACTTTTTCAGTCAATTCTATTGCACATTCACAGTACAATAATTTTGCCATCATCATGTTTTTTCACAAAGCAAATCACAAAGCACAAGCCAAGTTGTTTGGGAAAAGGAGTAGAAAAGTCACTGTTTTGTCACAAGTAAACTGAAATAGAGTCACCATGTACAGCGGAAGCAATGGTTAAAACAACACAAACTATATTTATGGTAGAAAATGGACTGCAAAACAACAAAGAAGCGGACGAGCATTCATCAACATGGTCCAACTACCAACAAAAATACCAAGTACAAAAATAATTAGGTCACTTTGAAACTTTCAAACTCGTAACAAAAAGGTGTTTTTTATTTTCTAGTGTCATTTTTTGCATTGGTTTTTTAGTGTGATTAGAAATGTTAGGGAAATTATGTTAAATTTGTTGGCTCACTAGCTCATTCGTTGTTCTTGTTAGTTGTTGGTATTAAAATGTTAGTCCAGTTTTGAAGTTTTGGTGCAAGAGGAATAAATCACAAGTTATTGTTTTTTTGTTAATACTGCGGTTAAAAACGTTGCATGTTTTGTGTTGGGAAATGTACCATCTGTGTGTTTTTTTGGGTGGAAAGCTGGAAATGACCACTTGCTAGTTTTTAGCTCTGACTGGCACTTGTTCTTGCAGTTGTTTTTGGATTTATTCAGGTGACCTGGAATTTCCAGGCCGATCCCAAATAATTCCGCGTCAAATTCATTGTCAATCAAGTCGTTTTTAGTCAGTTGGTCGCCCCAGCAGAAGTTCAAAGTTATTGACTCCAACCACCACTTTTTCACATTCCAGTTTATCCCTATTTTTAGTTTTCTTTCTCATATTGTTCGACTGACTCTGTCTGAGGCTTATGAAACATGACCAAAACACCAAAACACAATCTTATTCACATTCACCAACACATCCTTGCGAATAATCCTAGTTAAAACGCCCGAGTTTCTATTTCACTCGCTGACTTGGGCTCCATTTTCTCATTTTCCCATTTACTCACTACGATTTGTCAACGGGATATTTTCCCTTGCGCTTTTATCACACATTAACAATTAACAGCCACCCGCACATAAATCCACACACTCCTTGAATAAACACTCGACTCGACTCAACTCAACTCATTCACTCTTCTTTCAAATAATCCTCTGAATTATCCATCAAACGAACCAACACTTGGAAATTCTGTATTTTTTAAACTAAACTTTTCCCTTTTCCGTCTCCGTCCTCACGCCACCCATTTTCCTATCCAACGAGATGAAAAACGGAGGAAAGTGAACTTTATTGTTCCAGTCTTTTGTGTTTGTGTTTGTATTTAGTGTGTTATTGAAACTGTGATGATGAGTGGGATGAGTGTGTGTTTAGTGTTGTGTTGTTGTGTTGGGGGTAGGAGGGAGTTTGAAAAAACTAAGTATTATTTATAGAGTGGAGAAATGACTCTTGTAAATAACTGGTCACTGGTCTGGTCTATAGAAATGGTCTGGAGACAGTTTTTCAAGTTGGTTGGATGGAGAAGGAGGAGGACATAATAATAATTGTAAATACGAGTTGAGTTGACTATGGGAGATGAGAGTGGAGTAGAGGAGAGGAGAGATGGTGGAGTTGGAGATGGAGAGAGGAAGATGAAGGAAGGCAGGAGTAGAGCTGAGCAGTGTAAGAAGAATAGAGTGAGAAGCCGGAGCAGGAGCAGTGGTTGTAGCTAGGAGAAGAGAGAAGAAGGAGATGAATTGGTTTCGTGGGACGAATAGTAGAGGAGAAGAGACGAGAAAAATATATTGAGACACATACACACAATATTATAACTTATAGTCCGGGTTTCTACACATAGCTGAGAAAGAGAGACAGAGAGAGAGAGAGAGTGAGAGAGGAAGCAACAACCCAATAGTTTTATTATCAAGACTCAAGGCATACAAGAGAGAGAAGAGAGGAGAGACGAGTGACGAGGAATAGAGAAACAGAGCACTGCGTACAGACTCTGTGCAAAGTATCACTACAACTTGTCGTCTCTCTCTCTCTGTCTGTGTGCTGTAGGAAACCCGTTCGTTCGTTCGTTCGCTCGTTCGGGTTCTTCTTCTTGTTTCTGCAATAGCTTCCTCCGACACTGGATATATCTATATATCTATACATTTCCCTGGCTATACCCCTCGCTATACTCTCTTCTCCCATCCCAGATTTTCTCTCTTTCCGCCCGTTCAGTCCTTTTCCTTCCCTTCTTCTATCTACTCGTTCTCCTTTTCACTTCTTCTTCTTGTGTTTTGACGGGGACGACGGAGGGACGCTTGCGCGCCGTTCATGAACTGTACAACGAGTACAAGTCCTGCTACTCAATACTCTCTACTCTCTACTCTCTGCTATATACTCAACACTGAACACTGAGCACTTTGGTAGCTACGAGAAGAGAAGAGACGGAGACGGCTGTTTCCCTTCTTTTCTCTGCGTTAAAATAGAGGAGGAAGAAGAGTGAACTCGGCTCCGTATATCTTCTCCAACCTGATGGGTTTTATCTCCCAACATACGATCACACATCACAGCCATCTCATCTCATGTCTCTCTATATTCTATATTTTATATTTTATATTCTATATTCCATTTCTACATGTACTTTTCTTCCGTCTCTTCTTCCTTCTCCGACGTCTTTCAAACTCTAAACTCAACTCAACTCAACTCAGTTCTGGAAACAAAGAGCGTTTTTTCCCCGCCATGATTATCATCATTATTTTGCACAACTCCAACTCGACTTCTCCGTTCCATTTTACACGTGAAAAATGGTCCGAGTTGGCGAGGAGACGGAGGCCGAGACGGGTTGTGCATATTCATGACACGAAGAATAATCATGGTGGTTTATCATATTCCGAGAAGGCATGGGAAAGGAAAGAGTTGAGCAAAGGAAGAATCAGTCAGCCACTCGGTCGGTTATTCGCTTCCCTCCGCACGTCCGCTCTCATGTCATGCGTACACAACAGAGAAATTGTGTCAGAGGCAGAGGGAAATGCAGGAGTAACAAGGAGAAGGAATCCAGAAATCATGTGTGTAACTCAAACTAAATTGTAAACTGGAAATTGTCATCGGTGGACCAAATTGAATGCAAAATAGCGGAATTGCCACGTACGAGATTTCATTTGTCTTGCTCTGGCTCTTGTGATTGTGAAGAATCTGGGAGTGTGTTCTCTGTTCTCGTGACCTATGACATGGGTCACGAGAACCGAGTTCCCTTTCACTTCATCTTCCTTGTTGTGCATTATTTATTATTTATTATGCATCTATGTAATTCTAATGCTCAGGATTTCTACGTAACAACATTCACAAAACCTCATTTTTCGTGATATCATCCAAATTATGACAATCTAAAACACCTTCAAAGCTCAAAGCTCAAAGCTCAAAACATGTGTCTCAACTTGCCATGTAAATCCTTGACTGGGTTACAAATACTAATCCAGCGACTTGTAAATTACACGGGCATTTTGTACAACATGTCTTACGACCGAGGATAATTCCTCTGCGATTCCTGCAATATGATAAAGCTCGACTTGAAACATTAGAGAAAATTTGAGCGCAGGCCAAAATGCAGATGAAGAGTACGGAAAAAATGGTAATGAAAACTGAAATGCTGCAAGATAATGTTGATGCTCCTTCTTATTCTGCGTACAGGATCATTTCTCTTTTGCACGTATGTCACTGAAACTAAACTCTTTGGTGTAGTGTGTAAAATGCAGAAGAAGAGCCAGAGTCTGCATGATTTGGAAGTAAAGGAACTGAGTTGAGTTGAGTCGAGTCTCAGATTTGCAAATTGACTCTCTCGCTCCGAAATTACCTAGGTAGACGTGGAACGTAATAAAGGAAAAGAAATGAAGCGGGACTAAAAATCATCTCAAAATAGCTTTTTGTTTTCCATTACTCGCGCAGCTTGTACTTTGCACAATGCACAGCCTAAGTATTATTATTACTGTTATTCTACTAAACGAGCAAAGGAGCGAAGGAGCGAAGGAGCAATGCCGCTTCATAATACAACTAATACAACTCGGATTGGATTTTTCTATAGGGGCTTTATTAGTTTTGTGAATTCAAAACAAAGTACTATAGCTTGCATTCACCAAGACTTCTAAAATAGACTGGGCAAGTTTTTGGGCAAACCTGAACCCAAATCAGCGATCTTGACATGAAATCAGTATATTTCGACTACGGCCGATCTTTTGAGCCCACTCTCAAATTGCTATGACTCTCTGTTGCTTAGATACAGCTAAAATAACAAGCCGTTGCTAACGAAACATTCACAAAACTATGCAAAGTGGAAAAAGTCTTTCAAAATTCACTGCAGTCACATGTTTCCACTTAAATTTATGAAAATTAGTCAAAAAATGTCTCAAGTGACCCTTCACCATATACTTTCGGAAGTTTTGACAAAATATCAAAATTGTAGATTTTTCTTCAGCGGAGTAGGTTTTTTTATGCGATTTGACCGCCTTCCGCTCATTATAAATTTTTCATGCTTTGGGCACGTCCGGATGTCCCCAATTAGCTGCATTTTCAGTTGAGATTTTTTTGTCAAGGAAACTCGGGGTCTTGTTATGACAAAAATTTTGAATTTTCGGTATATTTTATATAATTTAAGGTAAATTGGGTGTATTGTTGCCATGGATATTTCGAGCTCCTCCCAGAAAATGTGGGTGGAAATATTTCTCGGATTACTGTGAATTTTTGAGTACATGAGCATTTTAAAAACCGGAAAATAATAATAATAATCAGTGGGGAAATTATTATTATTATCATGATTATTCTTATCACGATTAAATAAGTTGATTGTTGTTGGTTGCAGACTTTGTAAACAAGCTTTTCTGGGTCCTTTTCAACTGAAATGTCATGTTCAAGTTTTAAGCTGGGCAAATTCAACGATGAAAATAGCTAATGACTCGAAAGAATGCATTCCTTAAAGTCATTAACTATTTTCACTCCATTTGAATGTTTAATATTAAAAACGGGGCGAATACGGGAACTTTGAATTTGTGGTAAGAATGGAAATTTTGCATCTCGTTTCGTATTCTGTTTCGAAAAGAGCAACATTATGAAAAACGTGAGAGTTTTAACGCACGACCTGTTATTGGGATTTTCTTTCCTAAACTAAAAATATTAGGAAGATGCTTGGTGAATGCAACACTATTCTAAAAATGTCAAAATAAAGGAGAGTAAAAGATACAGAGTTCTATAGGC